>JAVQJG010068058.1:0-26311 GCA_036024015.1 Craterocephalus amniculus | reverse complement strand
CGAGTTGATAACCAGCTTCGTAGTACCGTAAATCAAGATCGCGGATGTCTAGTTAAGTCAACCCAGGTAACAGAGAGAAATCCCGGGTATGTTAACCTGGCTTCGTAGTATAGGCCCATGGTCTAGAAGCACAAAGAAAGGTTAAGTGAGCTGCTGCTGGTGCTTTTGGTAGCATTGTGGCTGGCAACGTCAGCTGTTGTAAGGTGTGCTGCATTGTTTGTTATTCATTAAGCCTTTTTCCTTTCTCTTCTGCAAATGGTGACAGTGTAAGCATTTGTCCTAGCTTATGCCTCAGTTAAGTAACATTAAACTTTTGTCTCAGAATATACAGAATTGGCTCTGAAATTATCCAAAAAGTGAGAAACGTGTTGGGTCCTGTGGGGTTGAGGCCTTTTTGGGTTGGGTCTTGACATTCCAGGTCAGTGTGTCCTTGCTGTTTAATACTATAAGCTGAAAATGAGATAGCACCTCCTTACTACCACTATCACTGCCATAACTACATTTTACTTAAATATTTACTCGTGTGCATTTGCGTATGCTTCATCTGTGAGTGCACGTGTGTGCCTGTATGTTTGAGACAGTTATTGTCTTTTGATTTTGTAAAGCACTTTCTTGTATGAAAAGTGCTATAGAAATAAAGCTGATTGATTGATTGATTGATGACAAGGTGTTTTGTAGTGAAGCATAAGTAAAATACAAACAGTGTAAAAAGCTGTCATCAATGGAGCCCGGATACCCTGGATTCAACATGACGAGCGCTAACAAAAAGCTGATTATTTAACCTGGTCGGTGCAGAGGTTCTTGATGAAGCTTTTGAGCAATGTAAAGAGGTGTTTTGTTAAAAAAAGAACACAATGCTGCTACGGTGAAAGAAGCAGCATGGAAACGCTGCTGCCTGACTCCATGTGGACTTTGGAATCCACTGGTCCACTGACTGGATGTTTCACCTTATTAAAACTGGAGCATGTGGGTTAAAATATTGGTGGATAGAATAATCTTACTTTTATGTAGATTCAGGGCTAACGGTGAAAAACACAGAGACAATCGAAAATGAAGAATATATTTTATGAAAGCATTATATAAGGCTATAACTTTTAGACCATAATTATACATTTCTTTCTGTTTCATGCTGATATACAAAATGAATATTCAGTGTAGTCATCCAAACCTCAGATGCTGTTTTAACTCATGCAGTACATGTCCTCCCACCTATGCTCTGTATTTAATTTTAGATTTAGCCAGCTGACCTGAGATCCCAACTGCATTTACATTAAAAGCATTCCTGTTTTCATAAGTCTGCTTACTGTAAACTTGGAAGCATCTTGTTAGGATTTTACAATTAATCAATTTTGCAGTTCTCCTTTTTTGCTTTTAGTGTTCCCTCATCCCACATCTGCAAGATTATGAGATGCAAATATGGCAATGTTTGTCAGGTCTTCAGTCCCATGCATTGAGGTTATTTATTTATTATTTATTTGCTTTTAAATTAAGAGCATAATCCCTTAATGCTTTAGACTTGGGAGAGTGTTAGAGCTTGGTAAGTGTGTGGTGGGATGGGGACCTGCGAAGTATTGTTTTCTATGCTTTTTCTATTAATCTTTTTTTAAACATTTCATTCAGTTTGTATAGATAAAATCTCACAGATAAAATAAGAATTCCTGCATGCAACTCCAGCTCTATGAAGATTAATGGTCCTTCAAAGGACTTGACATGAGTACAGTAGTTGCGGGTGTGGCCGGGGTGGTGGCCAGGAATAACCATGCGGTGGCTGTGGCCATCTCTTTGACTGTGTCCATGGCATTTGTTGCTAATCTTTTTTGCTGCTTATGTAATATAGAGCTAAAAGATGGGCATGGGTTTTTCCATTACATATTGTTCCTTTTCCTTCTATATCCTAATTGTAAGTCTGTTTCACCTATCCAGTTCAACGGCCCTGTATTGAACAACCTACAGAGGCCTATGCCACTCAATTTCATTAGTATTATTGGTCTGTTATGTATAATGACAGTGCAGCTTACAGTACCATTTATTTGCTGGAATGATTGCTACAGGACTGAAATCACACTGTAGTGTTTTATTTTAACATCAGAATGCTTTTTTGAATTTTAAATTCATTGATGAGAGTACATCATAATGTTATATAGGGTACCGGTGTATTATTTGTTTGTTCCACTTTGCGATGATGAAGCATTTTTCTGCCACATGGTCATAGTTTAAGATGACTGTGAATGTCAGGGGCAATTGCCGCCACGATTCACTGTAATTTCCCGTGCTGATTCATCCCCCAGCCATTTTCCACTCAAGCTCTGTTTGTTTGCTGTTCACAGCACTCTATCTTGTGCCTCAGCTTAGGGAGGTTTCTGCTCTCAGCTTTGAGCAACCTGCATGATATCCTGCTTCTAATGTGCCAAATTTAACAGAAACAGAGGTATACTCAAACACGGCTAGAAAAAAAAACAAAAAGAGAAAAATGATTGCATTCCACATATCATCCGTAAAGCCTGAATCGTCTACCTTTGTTTTGTGTACTCAAGAGAATGCCTTTTGCAGTAATTTGAAGACAGGCATCCAGTTGTTAAAATATATTTGCCTCTGGCTTTTAGTAAGTGTGACACATCAAGCAGAGCCAACATTGTTGTGTGGAGGATTGAGGGGACTGTGTGCATTTATACCCAAATGGCTCTGAGCAAAAACTTCTTTGATTAATATATCTGTTGGGGAGTGCTATACTCCAGAAAACCACTTTCCGAAAACACAACAATCATTCACGCACACCATTTCTGTCCACCCTGTTTAATGCCTTCACACCTCTTTTGATGGAGGATGGAGAAGAATATTTTTGGGAAGCAATGTGTCTTACAAGGATTTTAACAGCTCCTGTGTGACAGGTGAATCATTACCATTAATCACTGCATGCATACATGCTGGATGACTCGCACTGAAATCAAATAAATGACTCACATTTTATCCATTCATATGCCAACCAATTACTGGACTACAGAGTTGTCTAGTTGTGCGCCTTCTTTATGCAGCAGCGCTTCGTTTTAGAGAATGGGGTCATTCCTGTATTCTGACTAAACCTACACGTACCACATATTTTCCTTCGACATGTAACACACACACTGACACCCAGTTTCTTTTTTCCTCTTTGCATACATATGCATATAAACTAAACAGGTGGTGAGGTGTCAAACAGGGCATGATTTGGCTTAAATTCGATGGCAGACACTCTATGAAGGCTGGGGGGGGGCTAAACAAGATTTTGCTGACCATTTCTGGTATATATCAAGTGCCAGACTAGCTTGTATGCACTTAAATAGCACACGGTGCGATTTTGGCAGCTTTGCTTTTGGGTAATACCTGTAATAACATATGAGCTAATGGAACTGGCAGCTTTGTTGTAATACTTCTCACATTGTCAGTACCCTTCCCCGGATTATTTTGCTAAATCAATTTAAGATAGTCCCTTTATCAGGTTTTATTCAGTGCTCTCTCTTTTGTGACAAGTAGTCTCCAGAGGCAGGTCAAGCCACGTTCTCTTGCTTCTGCATGCTTCACCGGGATTGGATCAGAAATGTGTCTGTCTGCTGTGAGAGAGCAGTCTGAAAGGCATGTAATCCTTTTCCCACTGCTCCATTAGCAGCAGCAGGCATTTGTGGTTAAGTCTTTACCCACTTGTTTATTTTTGTTGATACTTTTGGGGTGGGGAAGGAGTTGATCGTACCAGGACAAATTCCCTGTGATGTTTTTTTGGGGGGGTTTGTGTTTGTGTGAAAGGTGGAGAAAGAGCGGTAGGAGAGAAAAGCTGAACTCACCAGGGCTTTCGCTTTGTCCGCGAGACACAGTCAGAGGGATTCATAATTGGGATTAACTATTGTCCCCTGGTGAGTTTTTTCAAAGCCATTTATCATTAATGTAATCCAATTAAATTCCACAGTCTATACAGATTTGTCCCTAAGTTTCTCATAACAGGTACTCTTAATGTAGACTCAATTATAATCTTAGAGTAGATTCAGGTGATTCAGTTAATTCTACATTCCTGACTTAGAATGATATACAATTAATGTTGGCTATTTATTTATTTTCTATCTTCATGCCCACAATTATGTTTTCGAGATGTTTCTCTGTTTTTTTAGATCAGTCTTTAAACTCGGATGTAGGGAATTCATTTGTAATCAAAACAATAAATCAAATTAAACAGTTCAGACTACTCCCTTTAGCGAAGGTCAAATGCTCTGTCTGCACTGGAAAAGCACCATGCCTTTAGGCAAATTGATTTTATGAATCAAAGTGCAGGGGCTCACAACTCCTCTGAATTAAAAAAACAAAAAACAGAATGTATTATTTCCTCTTGAATGATTTGGGTCTGATGTTTTCAGGTACAAATCATTGTAATTTGGTTTGTTGTTTAAGTTCATGTAGGTGGTTAAATAAAACCATCTTGGAATACTGGATAATTGCCATCATGACTTAGCCAGTGAATGTTGTTTGAAAACAGCAAGAAAACAAAAACTTATTGTGTTTACTTTAATGTTTCAATGACAGATCCACCCATCTGTGAATGTTAAGAAACTGAACTTCAACAAATGCTGTTTTGATGACGTATTCAAACAGCTAGTACAGTAATTTCTCAAAAGACAAGGTAAACATTTAAAGGCTACATCCACAATTAAAAATATTCATTTTTACAACATTTTAAATGAATATATATGATCAAGATGAGCACTTTATTACCCTTTCATTCATAGTTTGTCCCCTGAGATCACCACTGGACAATGCTTATTGCTTACTGTTGCTAGGATTGTAGATTTTAGTCAGAAGAAACCCAAACACTAGACTTTTCCAAAGGAAAATGTATGTATAACCGTGTATGTTAAGAGCAGAAAAATCCTGAGATGTATGCCTTTTCTGCAGGTACCGGTTGGATTATGTTTGATTATATAAATCACTAATTTTAGACCAGATGAAACACACTTGCCATCATGGATAAATAATAGAAGATTTGATCATTTCAAAGGGAAAAAATTTGCACATCTCACCAGCTGCTGAGGAATAATTTAAGTTAGATCATACCATTACTATAATGTATTTCTTAACACCCCAAATATTACAACACTCTTGCATTAAGCTGTTTTGCATTAGCTTCCTGGCATGGCTGCAATACAACAATTATACAGCATAACATTGAGAACCAAAGTGCCATTGGCAAACAAACAGAAGAAGCAAAACTTTGTTGTGGAGTTACTGGTAAAGCTATCTGTCAATCCATTACTCCGCCTACTTAAAATGCAAAGGGAAATGGGTGTGACATGTCTAGTGCCTTGCTGACCTGCAAGCAGGTGGCAGATGACACAAACTTGACAGAGAAATTATGGTGCAGTGCTGGATTGCAAGTGACACACACAGTACTGCACCTCTCCTCCTGTCATAGTGCGCATCAAATCAACAATGTAAGAAACAGTCCCGGGGAAAGACAGGAAAACTCACTCAAAACCACAACGACAAACTTAGAAACCAGTGAATCGCATTTCGTACAACTGCCTAAAATGATTTCTCTGTAAATGCTTCCAAGGTCCCAGTTTATATGTCATAATTCTACAAGATTATTGTAAAAGATAATTTTACAAGTAATTTACAATTCTTTTCTTTTCCCCTTTCTCTTTTGATGTGTCCAGCATTTTTTCTTCAAAATCAATTGGTTATACAGAAGAAAAACGCCCTGCTCTAGTTTAGTCTTTACCACTCTGAAAAAAAACAAAGCCCACAAAAAGAACCAGGAGCTATCGCACTGATGTCAGGAGTCACAGAAAAGAAAACTTCTGTCAGGGGATGCAAAAACTATCCTCCTGCTATGCTCATGTATACCCTCAGTAGTTCCATATGACCAGAGAGCTGCCAAGAGACTGGACAGGCGAGCTCAGTGTCTGCCAATCTGCAGATGCAGGAGCTGTCTGCTCATGCATATTAAACCCACACCACCTGCTCGTCGTACATCACACCCTGCATTCTCAGTCCCAGGAATTTTAATCAACTGCGCTGACAGGAAGCCACTCTCTGGTCCACGTAGGTGAATCATTCAACTCCTCCCCGTCTCCTACTGAGATGAGGATGCATGTTGATGTTGCATTTCTTGAGCATAGAGTTCCCGCGAAGTGGTTGTGTGACAAGGAAAGAGTAAGAGAGCTGTTCTCCTCAAAAGGTGTGAGTAAATGCTTAAATCTTGTTGAATTAACCAGAAAGAAAGAGTAAGAAAAAAGAGAGAATACATGTGAATGATGTAAGGCTGAAGAAGATCAGTCTTCTCTTCTTCTCCACATGTTATTGCTATTAGATCTGTTTGCTTGTACAAAACTGCTTGTATAAAAAAAAAATTATTCTGGAGTCATTTTCAATTCAAAGATGGTGAGCGTACAGAAGGTGCATTGTAAATACCCATGGGAGGGAAATACAGTCTTCTCATACAGTGTTCTAACATTACATCAGAACTCATGAGCATAAGAGGAAAAAGGAATAAAAAAAGCTTTTCTTAGCCTCAGCCATCATGTCAGTGAAGATGTTATGGCAAGCCAATGAAGACACAGTTAGGTACGACTGTACCTATCAGTCTCTGCCAGTTTGTGCTGCAGCAGCATAGTCCTTGGGAACCCTCAGGATTAATTTTTTATGCTATATTTTTAGATATAGTCTTTTAAAAAAAAAAAAAAGAAGGAAAAGCACATAGTGTGGCACTGCTAAGATAAGAAATTATTTGTATTTTGGGTAAACTATAAAAAACTAAAATTAAAATAAAAGACAGATGGACACATTCTGTGCAACTCAGACAGACAGCTGTACAGTATTAGCTAATTATCTGATGGAAAGCGTAGCTTCCTAACCTTTTCTAAATGGTCTCCATATACTGTAGTTCCTCCTCTTCAAAAGAGTTCTGAGCAGTCAGAGTGTCTGAGGGTATCATGGAGCATCTGGTCCCGGGGCATTAAACCAACAAATCCTTTGGTCCCTGTGGGTTTTGGGATGGAGTCTTTGTGGATTTGACTTGCTTCCCACAGATGCCATCTGATTGTTGTCTTGGGAGTTTGGACACCACTTTAACACCTCAGACTCTTTGTGGTCTTCTATTAGCTTTCTTTAAGCAGCTTTTGTAGAGGCCATTGTGCTCCTGCATGGGGATGCTGCTACAGAATTGTAAGTGTGCATTGTAGAAAAAATAAAAGTTTAGGTAAGTTCAAGTGTCCAAGTAGAACCCATGTGACAGCTGAGGTAAGGATTGTCCAGACAGCACATTTCTGCGAGACAAGGTGAGCGGTGGTACTCACTTCACCTTTCAGTGGCCTTAATATTATGGCAGATAGGTGTACTGTAAACTGTAAAACTGCGTAATTTATCAAACCACTCACACAGTACAATGCCTGTGCGTTTGTGAGTTCCAGATCATTTGTGTGTTCACCACGCTTTTCATTAGATTCACTGCCTAATTCATGATGACTCATTTGTAAATATGTAAATTATTAATCACTTCCTCGAGCAACACCACAGGTATATATTTCAGCAAAACTGGATCTTGCTTCAATTTTTGTCTAATGTTTTGCGAATCATGCCCAGAATCTAAATTTGTTGTTTGGTGAATGCATTAAAAGTGGCCATTCTCATTAAATATACATTTGATAGATTCAGGTTTAACTCTCCACTGGTTATTGTGTTATTTGCTCTATAAGTAATTGAGATAATGGCATTAAAATGCATCAACCTTCTTTAAATATAAGATAGATGCACTCATCCTATTCTTGATACCTTTTATGCGTGTTTCTTGGAGTGATTGAATGTATTTTCATAGTTAGACTGACAGCAGCATCATGGTTGTTTAACAAATGTGATGTGTAGGACATATGTCTGTAAAATGGACCGTTTCCAGCGGAGACGCCACTCAGAAACACACCTGACTATCTTTGAATAAAGACACATAACAACACTTTAACGAAACATTATAATAGGCACCTGAAACAACACAGCAAATTGCATGTTTGTTTCATTTCATGGGATCACAAGCAGTAACATCATTTTGTCCCTCCTGGTGGTATATTATGTTAATTACACCACAAATTACAATCAATGAATCAGGATGAATTATCTGTCTAGTTCCATATTATGGCGTGTGGGTTGTGAAGACAAATTAGCAGAGGAGAAATTGCATCTAATAATATTGGTCTGTCTTTGAACATTCTTATAAACATCATTACTAATCCCAGTTTTAGACGCGGAGTCAATACCATTTGGCAGATTACATTTATTAACAGCTACATATTAACAGGCTCTTCAGAGCAAAAAAGGTGGCGTAACCGCCATGATGCAAATTCTTTGGTTGGGATTTTGACCACAGAGCCAGAGAACTGCACAACAGAGGGTTTGCTTGTTAACTTTGAAAACTCCATTATGGTGTTTGGAATTGCCAGAATTCATGATACACATGCAGTAATAACGTGTTAATCTCTAAGAGATTCAGTCAGTCTTCCCTGTTTTGTTTTCGATTTGTAGCTTTCTCCATCTACGCAGCAATATGGATGATTATGTAAATCGTTTTTTGTGAAACATAATGTTCAGCTCCAATGTTATTTTAGTGTTCTTAAAGGTTTAGTTATGGCAAACACACTACATACTTTGTTCCCTTAGCAGGTGACTTGTGGTTTGAATTTATGTGTTTTCTTAAGGAAAGCTGCCCTCGAAAATTACATACTTTCTACCACGCCAGTGCTAGCCTCCCTGATGTTTGCACAGCCTCTGCTATTGTACATGCAGGATGTGTCTGACAGTGTGGACACAGTTCAGCTCCAGCAGAGCTATAGTGCACATCACACAACAAGCAAGCTGTGCCTCCTGGTACAACACAGTGCAGGCAATTTGGACTCAGTGCATTCTCTTGGCTGTGTTGTGGAGTGAAATTTCACGGTCACTTTATGATTCGTTTGTATCTGTGGGAGAAAGAGGAGTTTAGGACTGCAGGGGTTTGCTTGCTGTGTGTACAGTGGTCATCCTTACTTTAATCAAGACTCATCTGAACCGGAGTCAGAATATAATATAGATAATTAAAGCTTTTAATTAGGGGTGAATTGCTGCCCTAAGGTCTATTGTATGCGTGATGTCATCAGGGGGCCACTTTATTAACCCTCTACTTTGAGCTTGTCACTGCGAAAACTGTGAAAAACCTCTTTAGTTTCTTATGCAATTAGATAATTACTTGACTCAGTGTCTCTGTGACCAAGAATAAAAACAGCAATTTCAGTGCCTGAATGCACCCTGCTGTGAACAATGCCATCAAGATGCATATGTTTCCTTTGCTAAACAGTGTACAGTCCCCATGAAGTTTTTTCAGCCTTTTCTTTTATCATTTACACACAGAAATGAAAACAGACTATAAAATGTGCTCCAGAGTTGGACAGTAAGTCCACAACCAGTTGGTCTCGGAAAGCTTGAGTATCTGTGACAAATGTCCCCCTAAGTGCCCATCACTAGGCTGTCATGGCCAAGGCCGTGAGTTCTTTAACCCTGCTCACAAGCAGTGACGGCCACCTTTAACCTTCTTTCCCACAGGGTAGAAACTATTTGTTTGGGTCTTGTCAGGGAGAGAAGATCTCTCAAGACTTGCCATCTTGATGAGCATGCAAGACATGCAAGAGCATGTTTGTTTTTGTGTGTGTATGTCTGAGAAAAATCCATACAAGTCCGTTATACATTCTGTATGGTGCTGTATGTTTATACATATTGACCATATTGAGTTGTCCTGAATATTCAAGGCTAAATGAAGCTTTTTTTCTCCTTTTTATCTGTGCATGCTGGTCCAGTATTATTTTTATTATTATTTTCTTTTAGAGGGGAATAACTTCATGCATCAATTAGTGTAATAAAGGACTTTAGTGAGAGGTAATCAACCAAAAAACAAGCTTTTGCTCACAGTGTCTCAAACAGAAGTTGACACATTTACAGGAGGAACCATATCATTTCAGGTTTAAGAAATACAAAAATTGGTGGTCATTAGTCATGTTTGTGAGAATATGTCATCAAGGTAACTATAGTTTACTTGATCTGTCAACTCCTTCCTCCTACCAACTTGTCAGATAGTGCTGCTGGGTCAATAGCTAAGTCATTTTTAAGTGCACCTTAAAAAACAATTTCCTGTTCCTTTTTGTCAATTTCACTACTGCTGTTTTTTTGTGTGTGTGTGTGTGTGTGTGTGTGTGTGTGTGTCCTAATTTTAACATGTGGTCTTCACTATGATTTCCATTGTTGTAGGCCTGTGTTACTTAGATTACTGAATTAAAGTACATTTTCCATTGCATTTGCCAACAAATTACAACAAATCATGCAACTGTCACATTACCGTGCTGGGAAAATCTTTAACATTTAAAAGTGACATTTGGGAATCACCATATTGCAATATGTCCTGGCAGCAATATCACCATGCAGGTGTAATGTAGTTAAACAGTATGTTTTTAGCCAAACTATTCCCAAAGTACTGTAGTCTTGATGCCAAAACCTTATCAATAAACAAATAATAGAAATGTAAGTGGATGAGGAAGTGAGAAGGCAATAAAATCGCACTGGGCTAGCACCCTGCTCTCCAGGATAAAATCCCAACACTTATTTGTATGTAGACTTAAGCTTCTGCTTGCCGCTTCTCCTCTGAATCAGAGAAGAAAGAAACCCAAGTTCAAGTCATTTCAAAAACACTGCGATAGACAGTATCTCCGAGGCCTATGTCCCGTCCATACTCAATGCACTTGGTGTTTTTTCTGAATATGTTCTGTCCAAAAAGCAGTATTGCATGATGGGTAACCAATCAGCAGGCTCTCATAGGACTTTCCCTATATGTATTGAGGCGCTCTTTGATGTGTGCTGCAGTAAACACAGCTGGTTCTCTCCCAACCACAGTCTCCTGAGGGATCCGACTGAGCACAAGAACACTAATGAGGGCATTAGAAGGAAACCATAGAAGGAAAATGCTACAATTGTAAACGGAATTGTCTCTTGTGTTGTCTATGGCAAGAATATGCATTCCTATTATTACTTTGTACTGTGTACAATTGTTCATAGGGTACTCTGAAAATGTGGACAACTTAAGTAAGATTACAAAAAGCTTTTTTTGTCCCCTTTTCCCCAACTTTATATTTCAAATTTGGATTTAATTATTCCAACACTGAACTGCTATCACAGTTTTCAGTCACACTATCATTAACAGTTGATTATAATCAAATACTGGAACTCAAAATTGACAAGGGGACTGTGAAACCGAGGTGACATATGCCACTGACAATAGCAGAAGCAAACAGTTACACATGATGTATTCTCCATTTATCCCAGAAGAAGAAAATTACAAAAGCAAATGAGTGATGCATAACATTTTAAAATGTTTCTGCAGTCCCTGCTTAATCTTTGATCCACACTGCTGTGTGCATTGCATCCGATTATAGACACTGCTCTACTTTTATGACAGTTTGATTGACTGCATATCTGTCAATTTATGAATAATAACATGTGGTACTGTAACTTCAGGCGTGCCACTTTTTATGATAATCTGTTCCTGTAAAATAAGCTAGCACTCAGCCAAATGTCAAGAAGCATTCTTTTATTAAATTCACTGCTATGACGTTCTGGCAATGACAATAGCAGATCCCTTTGAAATGATATTCCCCAGCACATGGAAGTAAACAAAAACAATCTTCTATCGCAGATCACAGATAATTTAAGTTGTAGAATTTCCTGAAGATGTTGATTGGAAGTGTTCAATATCAGTGACAGAGAAGAAGTACTTCCCTTTGTATGCCTCTCAGATAACTCTGATCTCTCAAGCATCATCTGAATCTATGATCCCCAGCTAGTAGATTCCTTGAAAGTTACCAAGGGAATCAGCAATCTGGATTGCTTTTGTGCATCGGGGAGAGGGAGAAACGTGAGAATGATTTCAAAGAGTCCAGGATGAATCACGCTCCCTCTGCAGCTGCCATTTATTAGCACATTTTCCTCCATTTTTTACAGCTACTTAACTGACTCAGATTCATAGAGTTTGCTTTAGGCTGGCATTTTGAGGGCTTTATTTAGTAAAAAGCGTCATTAAAAGTACTGAAAAATGATCTTAATGGCAACTCATGTGTTTGTCATAATCAGTTATCCTGACAGGACATCTTAATAAAATCTCAATGCAAGGGACATATCATTTCTCAGCTGCCACTTTTGTAATACAGATGAATAATAATTTGTAAAGCATGATATACTTTTACTGCTGGTTTGATATAAAAATATTTTTTTAAACAGCTAGCTTGGTTGCTTGGATCAGTGGCAGATTTCCTTAATTCAGAATCAGTCATGGACTGAGAACACAGGAAAACAAAATATCAAAAGTTAAACTCACGTATTCACTTTCCTCAAATGATACAAATCCGGAAGCGAATTGCAGAAATAACTGTCTTATTTTCACACTTGAGAGTTTTCAAAGAAAGCAGCATCTTAACGTTCCTTCTGTTTGACAGGTGCTCATTCAAAAGTGCCTGAGTTGTGCTTGTTATGCTGCAGATTTTTTACCATTTCTTGCCTGTCATAGTGATGAAATGGAAACCCATAACAAATTGACAGCTCATATTGCTCAAGGACAAACATATCTGAGGATGACTTGATGCGGCCAACAGTACTAAAAGACGGAACATAATCCTTAAAGGCATATGTGGGTTTTTGCTGAATTTTTTTATTTTTTTAGAGCCGATCTGTCCTGCCAGTGTGTTTGTAGACCTTTCACAGGAGAAACTTTATCTTTAAGAATGACAGGTGAGAAATTTTTTATTCTGTTTTAAAGGGGTTAACAGGCAGCAAGTTGGAATATGTGTTGGTGTGTCCGCCCCATGAAGCAAGTCCCCATTTGGCTCCTGGCTGGCTGGAATTTTATCGGCGTGTTATTCAGATCCCAACTTCCCCGTTCTCAGACTTTCTGTTCTGCTGGTGCTGAATAAGATGGCCATGAGGTAAAAAAAACACAACTTTCCCTGAACACAACAGCAAAACAGAAAACACAACCAGATTGTCCAAAACAATGTCGTTTTTTTGCTTTTTTTTCTAAAATTGCTGCCATGTTTTCTCAAATGTTGCCATGTTTATGTTGCAGTACCTCCAGTTTTATTGAATTTTGCAACGCAGCCCTAATAAAGGTTTAAAGTCCTGCAAAAAGTAAGAGCATAATCCCCAAATAGCTTTTCTTGCCCTGGGTTTTTTAAACTGGTGGGCTCTTTATCTAAAAAACAGGATCAATACTTCAGAATGTGTTGCTGTAATGTGTCTTGGAGTTTTTGTGAGGGCTCTTTTTCTTGTGAAAAAAAGAAAATATATGGAGACGTCATACATCATCATCGATTCCCAAAGTGCTGTGTCACTGGTGCCTCAGTGACCTTGTCTTTCACATCCTCCTCGTCTGCTCTGTCAACAATATATGACAGATGAAATGGTGCTGTGCGTGAATCCCATTTCATTCAGGGAATGGTTTGAGAAAAGTTCAATTGGAAAATCATGAAAGACTTTCTGCATTGGTTCCGTGGTTCACACCAGAGTCTGGCAAGTTTATAAAGTTTTTGATATGCTTCTTGCACAGATAATATTTCTTCTTTGATGCTGGGATTAACCCTTTCATGCACAGTTTCCCTACAGTTGACACCTTTGACAGCTGTTTTCCAGTGTATTCATGGGTGGGGAAGGAAAATTTGTGATTTTGTCGCTTCAGGGGACATCAATGAGTCATGCAATACACTGTCACTGACAGTAATATTGACCTATGTACATCCATACATTAGAATAACTAAACTTTATTTTGTGATAAACGGAAAAGAAAACAATACAGCCATGTTTTTTATAGAATATCCACACTGTACAAATATGAAAAGCATATTTCATTAATGATATTGAATAAAACCAAAAGAATACATTAATTAAATCAAATGTAAAATATGATTATGAAATGCAAAAGCATCAATGTATACTGTAAGTCCATGTAAGTTAATCACTAGGGGTGGTGAAAAGAAAACATTTTCAATCAGAATAGAGATTCTTGTTCATCAAGATTCAGAATAGTTTCAAAATTTCCAAGAATCGATTTTTTAAAAGGCTAAAAATCATTAGCTTGACTACTTTTAAAGCTACTGCTAAGTGACAAAGACATGTTAAACTTTGCCAGGTTTGCTAAGTGCCAACTAAGGAAACAATTCCTCAGAGCTGTTTCTGGCTTATAGAGGAACAGAGTTAATCAGCACGTTTTGTTACTAAAAGACGATTGAATGTGAATTAAGATCAGTTTGAATCGCGAATCGATACAGAATCGAATCAACACCCCAAGAATCTGAATTGAATTGAACCGTGAGTTGCTGAAAGATTCACACCTTATTAATCAGTCTGTATAAAACATGCAGCACTGTTTCTTAATAATTCACGCATAAATGGGTTAAAATTATGCTCTGCATGACTTTTTCTCCGTAAGTCAGTATAGCATGGATTAGACTTATTTCCCCTTTTTATCGGAGAAGCTCATGGACAGAAATGTCTCTGAATGTGTGTTGTCTTGTTTGCCACATGTACCTGTTGTTGTGACTTCCTTCTGTATAAGAGATACGAGGGACTTTGAATGCCATGGCAATTACTGTGAGTGACGTCCACACCACAAGGGACATTGTGCTCTGTTTTCTATTAATAAAGTTGCATCTTGGAATAGATAACCTTTTGAACATTCCACTCAGGGAATCTGTGGAATTAATAATACAACATATAATCTGGTGAGTGAGTGAAGGCCTACTTTCATGCACACCGCACACACGGACATGATAAATAAAAACTGCGCAACAGATGCAGCACCAAAGCCTATATTACTTGTGTACGCTTCGAAATGCATTTATGTGAGAAGAAGAAACATTTGTTTTAGCTTGTAAAGAGACTATTCAAGCCATCATAGTCCCTACTTGAAGCAATATCTTCCCAAGTTTTTCCTCTGACACAGTGGCGTTTTGTTAGGCCCCGGGAGCAACACATATCTCCTGTTGTGTTTTCTCTGATCTCTCATCATCTCTGGGGTCTTATACCGAGAGCCCTAGATTTATCGATCAATAGCCATAAACAAAACATAGATTGAGCTGGACGCAAAGTCACAACCGACAGATTTTTAAAGCTTTTCCTCCTCCCTCACAGTGCAGCTGACTCGACTGAAAAAGGCTATTGGCCAGCAAAACTGTGCCACAGAAAGAGTGACAATTACCACAATGTGGCTTGTGAGTGAAACTGTATTTAGAAAGGTGTGTCTTCCAATACAACATAAATGGATGAAAGGAGAATCATGTGTAATCCAATTGTATTGGCATGGTATTGGGCATAATACCAGTCAATCCTATTTTCAATGCTTGACTAGATGATAGAGTAAGAAAGCTCCAACGGGATTATTTCTATGTAGCTATGTACACATGTATGTCTTTACATGCATTTACTTGTGTGTGTGTGGGTGATTGTAATCCTCACTCATTAGCGTGCAGTCACACATCTAGCAAACGGTATTTATGGTGCTGTGATAACTTGGCTGACAGCTGTGCATATTTCATTGGGTGGAGAACCCTGCATTGCAGTGCTTGTACATGGCAGCCATGCGCTTTATGTGAGAGCAGCTCAGGGTCAGACTAGTAGAAGAGAATTAAAGCCACATCAGCAGGCCCATCGCTCTCTGTTTTGTCTCCTACCTCTGTGATGTTCCTTTTGTAACCATATTTCCTGAAGTAGCAGCCATGAATTAAACTGGGGGGCATGTGGTTACGCTAGTGCTTTAAAAGAAAATCAAACAAAAAATATAGTAGAAATTCTAATTAATAAACAAAAACAGAAGCAGTTAAGCACTGATTACAAAAGCATAATCCTTAAGCACTTTATTGCAGTCAATAACGCTATTATTTTTGCTCATCAGGATAAAATCAGAAGCCTTCAAGCTGAAAATCCTCATTCAAATTAGTCCTTAACGAATAATGTTTCCCCCAGGTTTCCTGGGTTAGCAGCTGAGTTGCATAAATCAGCGATAAATTAAGTCCTTTCTTATAATACGAGAAGAGCTGCAGAGGTTGGAGAAGTATACACAGTTTTTATGAAAAGGTTTTACGTACACATTGTTAAACCTGACAGAAAAAGATAGAAATACTATATGTAATAATATGTAATAATGATCAACTGCAGGCTCTCAAATATAATATAAATAAAAAATAAAAATGATCCTTAAAGAGACAATTCCCCCAACTTGTTTCAATGCAATGCTGTTCAACATTATTCAAAGAATATCAAACATTTCTGGCGTCAAATATAATAACAAAAACAATATAGTGAAAATAATGACCTGACACAACACATTCACTACCAATCATTCTTAGCTGACAACTTGAAATAGTTCCCTTGAATGATAATGAGAAATGATTTTCCACTTTGAATCTCCTGTCTTTAGTGTTGCCTGGTTTACTTTTGTCCATGTTACTATGGTAACTGTATTTTTTGTCACAGATGTATCTCTTGTTACATCTTCTCTGTGCTGTGGGGACACTGTTTCTAGCTGTGATAGTTACATGTAGGTTGAACTTGTCCTTGATGACAGAGTGAAGGCATTAAATGAAAAAGAATCCAGGATATTCATGAAAAAAAGATTTTTGTACCTAAGAATTTTGACATCAGGGATAAACCACAAGCACTTTTTTTTTTACCTCCCAAAGTTATCTTTTTCAGTCATCCTTTTAAAAACTAACTCAGTCATTTTGTATTTGTTTCTGTCTCCAGCAGTGGCCCCAACACTTCCTAGTCTACGCTCGGAGGTCTTCAAGCCATGCGTGGAGGACAAAGATCTAGCCTTTTGCCTGAATGAAGGAGAGTGCTCCATCATCGAAACTGTGGCTGGTGTTCACAGGCACTGCAGGTGAGTGTCATGTGTTAGCAAGTGTGTCAGGCACATTATTTCTCCCTCAGCATCGTCATTTCCTCTCTAGTGAAGGTCGTTTTCATTTAAAAAGCCAACTCCCCTCCAGACTAACAAACTGTCTTTTCAGAGTATTGTAACAAAAAAAGTGAAAAATGTTTGTACAAAGGCAGCTAAAATACAATGAAAATTTATATAAGCTACTACCATATCATTCAATTCTTTGCTCTGTACATGGTAACAAATGAAAGAAGTATTTCTGTGTAGATTTGACTAGATCACACATGGGGAGGAAATATGATGAAACCTTTATCTTCACTTTGGTCTGACAAAAGATTTGATAATAATTGCAGTTTTAAGAAATGGCTCTTTCCTCTTGTATTAAGCTTGGGAGAAATGTTGTCTGATATGACCCCTTCAATCTGCAGTGCATTTTAACAGAAGGTGTAAAGAAGGAGCTCTTACACGATCAGTCTTTGATCTTAGTTAAAAGAAAGTGGATTTTTTTCCCCTGTAGTTTGAAATTTTATTTCTTCTCATATTCCTTTTTCTTTTACCCAGAAAGTCACCCTGTGATTGCCCAAGAGAATAAATTATTCCAGTAAATAGGCTCTTGATCTATTTTTATTCTCCATAAAATGTGGCATTACTTAAATGCTGTCAATGGGCTAAATTAACTTAGTGGAAGAAAAAAAAGTGCAGCCCGAGACATATTTTGATACATGTGATAACTTATCTGATTAAATTTTTAAGACTTTATTACCTCTTTGGCAGAAAATATAATTAGATTACTTAAGAGGAAAGACTCAGTTTTCAAGTATTCATAACAAAACACAAATATTTGATAAAAAGGAGATGGAGGTCTTTTCAGTTAACAGACATTAGAAAAGCAAATTGTATACAGTAATCATATCTTAGCCACATGCAAACGTTTGGGTACCTAAAAAGAAAACTGTATGAAGTCTCAGACTTCATACAGTTCATACAGTAAGTCTGTTAGGGCCATGGCACGTTCAGATTCATTTCCAGGAGAGACTGGGTGCTGCTAACGTTAAAGTTTTGGTGCATTGTGATTCTGCAACCCCTTTTTTTAACAACTGGCCTCTATTGCCTCCACTAGGATGGTCTCTAAAATCATTTATGCCCACAAAGGCAATGGGGAGATACCAAATCATTTTCAGGAAGAAGTTTTCTTAGTTGCCAGTGTAATTAGGAGTGATCGGGGTCAAATTGAGGTCTTCGGAACGGTGAAAACTTTCCAAGAGGCCTGCTTGATGGACCTTCCGTGAGCTCTAAAGTGGTGGTGTGCTGCAAACAGTCACGAGAAGAGAACTTTTTCCTGCAGCTTCAACACAAAAAACAGTTTGAGAAGTTTTCAATTAAAATCCAAACAATCCTGATGCATTTTGAGGAAAAAAGCCTCATATACTGCTGAAGATAAAACTAAGTTTTCTCGTAGCACCAATGAAAGACGAGAGCAGAATTTTAGGACGAGAAGAACACCCCTTCACCTGTTAAACACAAGGTTGGCTCTATCAGACGTTGGTTTTGTGATACAGGCGTATACAAAGCTTTTAACCAATAGCTAAAAAAAAAACTAGAATAACAGAAAACTACAGAACCAAATGTCTTGCAGGAAAAACTGTGAATTTGAATCAGTAAGGCTCCTACAAAAGCACGAAGATTCATAAAGCCTGCTGAAGTGAAAACTAAAGGCATTATATCATTGTCATGATTATCAACTTGTTAAAATTTGTGTGAAAGACCTAAGAATGTTTTTGAGAGAGTCCTAGAAAAAGATTTATAGGTTGTGATGTTTGCCAATGGGAGTGTTTCTAATGTCAGGACATTCCGGGAAATCATGATTAAAATATCTAAGCAATGTGTCATTTTTAATATTATACCTTTCAGAATTCAGGCAATTTTCTTCACTTAGTTATTTGCAAGGACAGAAATTTTCACCAGGAGGTTCCCAAACCTCCTGATATGGCTCAAATTGCCCCTGTCACTTTTTTCTGTTTGTTTATTGCTGTTTCATCTCTTGGATATTTATTTTTTTATTTAAATGAAAAATTTAACTGGGTTGCAAAATGCCCATACCAATGCATTATTATCACTCATGCAACCATGATTGTGTGTGCATTATACATAGATGGTCCCAGTACTCTCTGTTTTCATCTTCTGCCTTTTTTGTATGTTTCGACTTGCTTCTCACAGCCCCATGCACTATCCATTTCAAATTTGAAGTTTCTCTGATGTATTATTTTAAAATATATATCACTTTAAAAATACATGAGAAACACACAAGAAACGTTCTCTGAGGGAAGAGATGAATGGTGCTGAATGTAAAAACATCTCATTAGTAAACCTACCTTGAATTATAGGCCTCAAGTCTTCATTTAAAAAGCAATCCCAAAAATATCAAAAATATTGCATTATAAATTACAAACAAGAGACAAGCTTCTCGTTGAAGCAAAATAGATTCAAAAACTGTCAGGAAATTGAGTTCTTATTTAAGAACTTAAAATAGCCTCATAATTCATTATTAATCAAAGACAATTAACCAGATAGTTAAAATATTCAGTGTACAAAATAAGTTTCAAGGTGTCAGATTTGACACAGGGGGGAGAATTGTTTTTGTGTGATACAAGATTTAAAAATGTACGTTGTCAGCACATGCTCACTTAATTAAGATGGCTAAGGCTTGAGGCTTCATCTCCCATCATGGAGGGCAGACACACAAATTTCAAATGTATCACCTGTGCGACTGCATCAAGAAAACCCTGAAGCCTCAGAGTTATCACACTCTGGGCTATAATTAGAGACAGTTGAATGGCTGAATATGGGACTGAGGAGAGACTCGAGGGCCTAACCTGGAGACACAGTCTGCCAGCTTCTTTTGAACTGAGCACCTGTTGCCAGAAAGAGTGATTACAGGTTTGTAAGTGCTCCTTCTGAATCTTTTGCCTGTCGGTAAATCAGAAAAGTATGATCATTTTACTCAAAAATCACTGCCATGTGGATGTTTTTAAATCACTTTGCTATACTGGGAGGGACCTCTGGGTGTTTTCATCTCCAGTTTATTCTACCTAAGAGACTAATGTTTCGAATAACAATCTTAATACAGTAGTTTCTTTTGTTTCTTTAAAACCTGAGGTCTCCCAGTCTGGTGACTTTGAAATAGATGGAGCTAAACTAAGCCAAACTGTGCCACACTGGCCATTTTGGAAACTTTGGCTAAATTGTCTTTATTAAAAACCTAACTGATTCTGTTCGGCTTCACTTTATTAGAGGTCGCCCTGGCAGTGATAACTTTTGCATAATGCATGATGTTTGTGATGAACCATGGTGGTTTAGAGCTACAGCTGCATCATTTCAAAAGGATATTCAAATTTATTCTGAAAGTCTTTGTCTTTTTTAGGTGAGCTTGAAATGCACCAGTATCACCAGTAGCTTACTGATATTTACACATTTGAACACATCCCACCCCTTTACTATGAATATTTAAATAGCCTGTCTGGTTACGCTTATTTTATTATTATTATGCAACATTCAAGCAGATGTATAGAATATATATATTGTATTATTTATTTTTTTTTCAGAGAAACCATTTTAGCAAATATGCTTACAGCAATAACTGTACACAACCTAGTAGGAATCAGTGTCATGTGAACATGTGAACTGAAAAGGCCTCCCCTTAACTAAATGAATACATGACTCAAAAGCCGCAAATATTTGTAGAATTAATGCTGTGCTCTTACGATATCCATGCACCGTATTTAATATTGTTCTATGCTCGTTTTGTGTCAGAACTATTAAGCTTCACTTTAAATCCGCATGCTGAAGAAAATGAAACATAAGGCAGGTTTAAAACTGTGAACGAGACAATCATCCCTTCTAGCAAGACCAGATCAGGGCTGCAATTTGAAAACTGCTGACCTCCTTAGCCATTCTCTAAAGTACAAAAAATAAAGTGTTGCCAAGTGGAGCCTTGTTTGACGTCATCTTTTCCCCCAGGCCTCTTCACGCTAAAAGTTTAAATAGGTTCTAGCATTTTCCAGAATAAGACAAATAATCTGTCAGAATAATCTGGAAATACTTGAATGTATGGATGAGGGCACAGTTTTGAGCTTGGAAATTGTGTCATCGCTTTTCTCTTCCTATGCCCTATTTTCACCCCCTCCTGCCCGGTTCCCATGTTTGCCAATGCTAATAAGGCTCTCAAAATAAACATGCAAATGTGAGTTTAAGACCTACATTTTCCATCAATGCTATGGCATTTAGAGCATGTAGAGCCCATCAAATTACAGCCCAATCACATACAGTGCTGTCATCCCATAGATAACGCTGACATTTACGTCATATTGCTAGTTAATGTAAAATCAAACCATTATTTCAATTTGTCCAGTGGTAATAAAAAGTTACAAACATATCACAATAAAAAATAAAATGATCCCTCTTTGTAAGAGGATTAGAAATTAAGCATTTACTGTATAACTGCCAATTATACTGCATTACATATAAGACTTACAGCATGTGGAAATATGCCAATGGATATCATTTAGTGTACTGTATGAAATCTTAATACTAATCTTGAAAACATGACAGCTACTCTTCTGTCATGCCTCTACTAAAATACATTGTGCAGGATTTGTTTCAAAGTAAACTGCTTATATTTGGAATATTTCACATCTTCAAGGGCTGATGTGATCACACATTGCAAATGATTAAGAAATCTAAATGTGAACAGTGTAGATGCATATTTTTGTCAAATCTGCCCTCGGGAGGAGGAGAAACATGATTTTTATTACTTGTCATGTTCATCAAGTACAAAAACATAAAAAGCGTATATTTTTAATTAATTTTAAAAAGAAAGAAAAGAAAATACAACGCCATCGGGAATACATTTTCTAGAGGCGTTGTTGAGCTGACCGTCAAATCCAGTCATTTCTTATTCCTATTTTTCCATTCCCATGTTTGGCATCACAGCACTCAGACAGTCCAGAATAAAACTGCCACCAAAGTAGCTCAGCCTAAAGTCTTTATTTTCCCTTCCAGGAAGCAGCACATGCCTTTATTCGACACATTATTCATAGCTGTTCGCATAACAAGACTTCTTTAAAGAAAAGCCACATGACAAACCTCCCAACCCTCAAAGGGCCACAGCTCAGGTTGAGCTGGTAAAGATAAGAAAGGTGGATAAACATGTCACTTCACGTTCAATGTTTTACTAAATGGAAATATGCATTAATGTTCTTACCTGATTTCTTTTACGCTGTAATGCTCATGCGTTATGTTTTGGCAGCTAAGGCAGTGTGGTTGGTGTGTTCATGCCATGTTGTATGGAACAGGGAGGTGCCCCCACTGAACAAAATATGTTCTTCAGCTAAAATCTTCCATGAAAAAAGGAATGTGACACCTAAATGCAGTTAAAACTTTCATTTGGTTGTCATATACAATAATACTGAATTCTGCAGGTCATTTGAAAGGTTACAATTTTGGCTTCATGTTTGGATTTGCCTCTTTTTTTGCTGTGGATTGGCATTGTATTCCTCAAGCAAAACATCTGTGGCTGTCAAAGACAATATTGATATATTTATTGAAATAAAAAACAGAAATAGAGAAGAATAAACATTTATCTATATCTCATACAATGTGTTTTCCATTTACATAACATCGTGTGGCATTTCCAGCCAGTGGAGACCAATTTTTTCAAATAGGACTTACACAATAACAACAAATAAAAAACAACAATAGCTTCTTGGCCAGGATCTCGCCATAGTTTTGTGACACAACAATAAGAATAACAGTCAGACATCGTTGTTCTCAATGCATACATTGCATTAAACCTGTTATATTCTCGGTTGCTGTGTGTGGATGTGCATACTTGCTTGTCTACATCAGCTTTATCAAACTGCTATTGTTTCTTAAGCATCCTCAAAGAATTCAGCTTTTTTTTTCTTTTGCTTGTCTTAAATGGGAAATTTATTTTTGAAATATCAGAAGGCGAAGTAGTCTCCTTCCACTTTTTATGCAATGCTTCCTAACTCCCATGAGCGTTACACAAACAATTCACTTTCACAGACTGTGTTGTCTTTCACATACTGTGTTGTGTTGCACAGACGATGCAAAAATGTGTTAAGTTTGATCAAAAGTTGAAACAGCCAAACAGGTGAAGTAAATCCGTAAATTTACGATATTACATATTGTTATTTCATTTTATCAGATCCAGTAATCCATTTCTATGAGTTTTGAATATCTTTCCTTCTTATTGATATGCTAATCCATAATGATAATACAAAAAATGGAAAATAGCAATGCCAGACGTTGTTGAGAGGAGGGAATTAAACAGGAGGCATTTTGCATTTTAATAGATGTTTTTGAACAATGACAATTTACCTTCTTAATCTCCACCTTTTCTCCAATGCGATGGAATTATGTATGTAAAGGATTCAGTTGCCTGAAATTAGTAAAATCTTAAAGTGTGAATGTCAGTCTGCCAAACAGAAAAGACTGAATACAGATGTGTTGATCCTGTAAAAATGAGCATTTACATGTGATCAAATGTGTTACCTGATCAAACTATCATTAATGATAGACTTTGTTAAAGTCACAGCACTGACAGACAGTGAATTAGCAAAATGAGGTCACCGCTGCTATTTATAATTATAATTATAGAGGAACAAGTCAGGCTTGCCCATGTCTTTATGTACCAACGTACTATTGAAAATGAGTACATATTTAATGGTTTTGCTTTTATTCCTTTCAGTATAGAAGATGATCTCGCTATCCTTTTTTGTGTTTTCCGATTTAATGCGAATGCATTTAAAGCTTGGCAAAAAAAGTGACTCGTGCCTACTATTACCATGGTAACTTCCTTAATTACTGTGGAGACAGAAGTTGGAAACGATAGTTGATTCACATGTGGTGAGTACCTGTCAAATGCTTTGTCATTGCATAATATTTTCTGTATCGATTCTTATTGATCAAGCTTTAAAATAACTGCCACCTAATGGTATGAATGAATTCTGCTGTGAATAATTTATAGCAGAATTTGCACATTTGATTGTTTTGTCCAAAGCTGTGCTGACATAATACATTGCATCATTGATTTGCTTTATGCCTTTTGCTTGAAACACAATCTGTGCAGATAGAATTTAAACTTGTAGCACAATTTCGCAAGAAAAATACTTATGTTATGAGTGAATCCAGACACCATGTTGGTGCATCCTGATGAGGAAGCACAAAAATTCTTACAAAAGGAGTCAGAAAAGCCTATGCGGTGCTTTGGTCCCCATGAGGAAAACAGCTTTTTTTCCTATTGATACTTTGCTGTTGGGTTAAGGATAAGCTAAGCGTCCCTGTGTGTGTTTGTCTGTCTCCCTGAGCCTGTTTATGATATTTGCAGGACCCACGAGATGTTGACAGCAGTATTAACAGAATCTGATATGACAAATAGCATCATATAAATGAAGACCTTAGCCTCTTAACTTTCTCTTTCTGTTTACTTGCTCTCATCTTCCTTTTTTCTGTGAAAAGCCAGTTCAGCGATTAAATTGTCACCGTACCGTCAGACCTTGACAGGCTGCACTAATCCACGATGCTGTCGTTCCTCTGCTGATCCATCCTGCTATAGGGAGGATGGTCTCTAGGCTTAAAGCCAATGGGCCATGTCCCCCGCTTCCCCCACCCAGCTGCTGTATGAAAGCCACACAATTGTAAACGTGGGAGCAGAATTACCTGTGGGTAAAACTTTTTGATAAACCCAACACTTGGCCTCAGATCTCAGTTGAGTCTGCACATTTTCTTTATGATTCGAATAAAGGTGTACCCTCAAAGTCATAGAGTTGAACTTTCAGTCCGAAGAAGCTCAACTTAAATCTTTTTTTCAGTCATCTCTGCCAGCCTGAATATGTGCAGCCGTATCTTATCCAAACAAAGTGTTCTTAAGTAAGCCCCTGAGTAACATTTTTGCTTTCTGGGCAAATTTCACACCACCATCACCTACCACAATCAATTTTGCTCACTGTAAAATGCAAACATATTACCTCTGCCAAGGTACGGAGGTTACTGTATGTTTTTGCTGATGTCTGTCTGTCTGTCTGTTCACCCATCTATCTGTCTGTTAACAACATAACTTACAGAGTAATGGACGGATTTTGATGAAGTTATAGGACATCACTGCAATGGTAAAAAGATTAGATTTCGGAAGTAATCTGGGTCACTGTCTGGATCCGGGAATTGTTTTTAGCACTAGAACTGCCAACATTACATAAACCCTTAGAACTACCGGACGAGGTCATTGTGATACCCTGCTAACGCATAATCTAAAAAACAGTGCTGCTGACAGATGGACAAAAGTCCAATAGTCTCTCCATCTCACCTCATTGCAGAGAATCCTTTGGTAAGGAAACCCATCACAGAATAACTAGCAAAGTAATCCTCAGTTTTCCTCCTGCCGGATTGGCTGATAGAGCTCATCAGATGCTATTAGACAATAGCCTTATGCTATCTACAGCTGATATCATTGTCATAGCAGGTGTCACCATGTAAATGGAAAATTTGCCACTGAACATGTGATTAAGAGTGCTGTAAAAGTGCTGAATTTCTTTAACCTAACTGGGTTTTTCTTTGTCAGTTTCTTTTTCTTGCATAATTAAGAAAAAGACTATTCTAAACTGCTTTCCTGCCTTCAAAAAACAATAGAGTTAGAGGGATACTCTGAAATTTTTGGCCAATAGGGGCCTCTAAACCTGTATCTTCTCAAAGGCCACACAGTACTGTAAAAAAAAAATTAAACAGTCTCTATCTGCGTTTAGGAATTGTTAGCAAAGTGAAAGTAATTTGATTCAGTAATTAAGGCAGAAACTGCCTAAAAAAAATGACTATTAATTACAGTTTTGGGTATCAAATGAAGCAGTGATTTTGGAACAAATTATGTCCTTACCTTATTGTTACAGTATGCAAATGTCAGCGTTTTCATATGGGACATTGCAGTAGAACTGCTTCCAACTGAACAGTATGAAAACAGTCAAACTAAACCAAGCCAGTTGCAAATCGTTTGGTTACTCCTTTGATATTTTCATTAATTATAGAAAATGCATTTACAGTATTGGATGCAAACCAGCCCCACTTGTGCGAATTATTTACACGTTAGCTTTGGTCTGTTGCCAATTACCTTCAACTAACCACATTTAACTTCTTCTAAACAGCAAAATAAAGACACAGACATATACTGCAACATTGTGCAGCTCGTCAGGACTTACTGCAAGTGTTCAGAATAAATGTTGGCTGAAAGATATGAAAAAGTACATCACATTTAGGTACATTTGCACAACAGGTAAAGAGCTAATTTAATAG
>JAVQJG010068015.1:0-15301 GCA_036024015.1 Craterocephalus amniculus | reverse complement strand
ATGTTGATTACGTGTGAACAGCTGTTTGACTCGCAAGTAGAGCATTTTTGTACGCGCGGTAAAAACGCCTCATTCTAGCGGGAAAAAAGCTTCATTCTCGCGTAAAAAACGCTCAAATCAAGCGAGTTGACACTCGGTATTCGCGCGTACAAATCTATGCGCGGACGCGATATGCCGCTGTTGGTGTAAACGCGGGGTTACAATAGTCATGTGTGAATGTATTGTCAATTTTCTGAAAGAGCTTTTGTTTGGTATATCTTAAAAAGAATAACACAACTAGGGTTGTGAAATTCTGGAAATTTTCAAAGTTGGAAACTGCTTTTTATCAAAAAGATTGTGTTTAAACAAATAGAAAGCACCAGAATCAACTGTTCAACAAAAAAGACAGCCAGCTGCTTCACCTGTAAGAAAGCAGGAAACAACCTAAACAGTAAAACAAAGCTGACAATCATTCGGGAGCACCTATTAAAAAACTGACCACATGAGTATAAAAAAAACAAACACAAGTAATAATTGATGATTGAACACATAGGACATAACTATATCAGCATGGGAGTTAATGAATGTGGTTGCAAAATATCAGGAATGAGAAGTTATTTGTGGTGATTGTGCAAAGGCAATCAGACTTCTACAAAGATCAGTGGCAGACAAGTGGGGGCTCAAGACCAAAGAGATCAGCAGCCACCCCAGAGCACCCCAGTTGAATAAGAACAAAAGGGTAGAAAAATTTGGTCTCAGTTAATACCACCTCTCCCTTTTTTATTTGTATGTTTTAAAAAAACATCAACACTTCTGGTGGTTCTTGGGGCCATTGGAATGCAGATACTTCTAGTGATTAAACCAAAAATTTTAAGTTTAAGCATTAACTACCTGAATCCCTGGCTTCCTCTTGCTCAGTATTACTAAATTGGATAAAGTTTATTATATAAATTTTCAGTTTTTAGTTGTACTGTATACTGTAATTGTATTATTTCTTTGCAGTGTGCTTCTCTTTTGATTAGTGGTCTTCCCCCATCACACTGTAAGGATTTAACTCCCAACACATTAAGAAATTCAATTTGTCATATAGATAAGTTTCTCTCTTATCGCCAGTATGCAATGTGCTCCTGATGGTTCAGTCTGTTTTGCCAACCTTTATGTGAACTGGCAGATATAGATTTATAGTATATAAATATTGTCCTACAGTTTATGGTACCAGCAGGTTATTGAGAATGGCTTGACACTCTCAATGTATTAATAAATAAAAGGTTCCTGATGTTCCAGTCAATTCCAAAAGGGTTTTCTCGGGAGGTTCTGTCTCTGCTGATGATCCCTCATGTGGACCCACCCAAGTGTTCAACCTTTTAGTCGTATTGTCTGATCTGCTGCCACATGTCCTGCACACACAGGTGAAGAAAGGGATGGCGCTGTTAATTGATCACCACCTGTGGTGAGTTCAGATGGTGGGGGAGGTCAGGCCTGGCAGACACAAACATGTGTCATGTGTGGTGAGGGTCTGCTGGGAACATCTGGCAGAGCCCCCTGTCAGAAAGAGCTTTAACTCCCATCTCTGGCAGAACTTCAACAATGTCCTGGGGAGGCACAGAATTTTGAGTCCAAATTGGCTGTGTTACATGCCTCCATTGTTGCGGTGGCCAGCAGGAGCTGTGGCCCTAAGGTTATTGGTGCACGTTGAGGCGGCAACCCCCGAAATGGATGGTGGACACCGCCAATGCTGTCAAACTAAAGGAGGAGTCCTTCCAGGCCTTTTTGGCTGAGGGAGCTGACAGGTATCGGCAGGCTAAGTGGAGCTCGGCTTTGGCAGATGCTGAGGCAAAAACTCATGCTCGGGAGGAGTCTGGAGAGGCCATGGAGAATGATTTCCACACAGCTTCAAGTAGGGCTGGGCGATATGCCAAAAACATTATTACGATATATTTTTCTCATATTGATCCAAATATATCACGATAGTTTTTAATAATGATGCCAGTTTGAAAAGTAACCTGCCCCCATCAGGCCGCTAACTGAGAGGTCGATAACGAGCTTCTCCCACAAGCCATCTGCCTGCCTGGGGCTGGACACAGTATGGAAAAAAATGGAAACATTGAAAAATATTGAAAATATATTGATGAAAAGAAGACTCATGTTGATTTATATTAATATTTACTTATTTAATTTATTATTTCATTTTATCTATTTTATTATATTCTTAATATATTAATCATTATATAATAATACTTACACATAATTTTAGGAAGTCCACATAGACTCTAGACATAATTAATCCTGATTTGGTTATTTCTTAACATCTAGGTCATTTTTGTATGAGGTAGATTGTTTGAGTTGTTTTTTTCCAAACTAACCCTGAATGCAACACAGAGCGCAACTCCGTCGCCATGTGTTTCACTTTCCATCCCTCAGTCCGTGACTAGGTTGAGATGCCTTCTCCCTTCATCATCTGCAGTTTTCTGCCGTTTCTGCAGCTTTCTGCAGGACTGTCAGCTGTTAGCTATGGAGCAGATGATTTTAATGACGCCAAATACGTTCGCTAACTCAGCTAACGGCAGATAACATCCCTCCCTCTTGTCCAGAAAAGCATCCTGCAGAGCTTTACAGCCACACTGTCCGTGTAAAAGATCATTTCTGCCTCAGTAACAGAACCTACAACCTGAGTTCTGTGTAACTTCCTCATATCTCCACTTACAGTTTCAAACAGCAGCACCATTCAAACGTCTTTAGCGTCATGTGCGCTCTGTTGTTGTGTGAGAGGGGGGCGGGGCTTGTTGGGGGAGCGTGCCTCAGTGTGTGTTTGTGATTGATTTGGAGGACGTTACGACTTGGCATCAAGCCAAATGATAGGCTGTAATGAAAAAAGAAGAATGCGTTTTCTCTATCGAACTTCATGTCGACCCTCTTTTTTTTCCTATCGCACGTGCGTCTATTTTCGATATATGTCGTTATCGAATTATCGCCCAGCCCTAGCTTCAAGGAAGTTCAGGTCCACCATCCAGCAGCTCAGGAGAGGGAAGCTCCATCAACACTGTGTACAGTGGAGTTTGGAGACTTGTGACCTTGACTCAGGCCCTTCTGATTCGGGGATGGAATACTTCAAAGACCTCTTCGATCCCACCAACACGCCTTCGCAAGAATGAGCAGAGCTGGGGGACCCGACCTCTCCTGTCTCTTGGGCCGAGGTTGCGGAGGTTGTTAAAAAAAAACTCTTAAGCGTTAAGGCCCCAGGGGTGGACGAGATCCGCCCAGGGTGTCTTAAGCCTCTGTATGCTTTCGGGCCGTCGTTGTTGACACACCATTTTGGCATCGCGTGGACATTGGGGACAGTGCCTCTGGATTGGCAGACTGGGGTAGTGGTCCCCCTCTTCAAAAAGGGGGACTGGAGGTTGTGCTGCAACTACAAGGGGATTGCACTCCATAGCCTCCTTCCTAAGGTCTGTTCAGGGGTCCTGGAGAGGAGGGTCCATTCAAATATTCGAGTCCTGGATTGAGGAGGAGCAGTGTGGTTTTCGTCGTCATGGAACAGACTCTATACTCTCTTCAGGGTCTTGAACGGGGGCATGGGAGTTCGCCCAACCAGTCTACATGTGCTTTGTGGGCTAAGTGAAGACCTTCGACCGAGTCCCTCTTGGATTCCTGTTAGGGGCGCTATGGGAGTACGGTCTGCTGGACCCCTTGGTAAAGGCTATCGGGTCTCTGTACAGCCGGTGTCAGAGTTCGGTCTGCATTTCCTGCAATAAGTCGGGCTTGTTTCTGGTGAGGGTTGAACTCCACCAAGGTTGCCCTTCATCATCAGTTTTGCTCATAACATTTATGGACAGAATTTCTAGGCACAACTGAGGTGTAGAGGAGAGGATCCTGTTTGGTGGCCTAAGGATTTGGTCTCTGCTTTTTGCAGATCATTTGATTGTCGAGCTACTGGAGCAATTCTCAGCTGAGTGTAAAACATTCGGGATGAGAATCGGCACCTCCAAATCCAAGATCCAAGACCATGGTCCTCAGCCAGAAAGGTGGAGTGTTCTCTCCGGGTCAGGGGTGGGGTCCTGCCCCAAGTAGAGGAGTTCAAGTATCACAGGGTTTTGTTCACTAATGAGGGAAGGGTGGAGTGGTAGATTGATAGGCGGATCTATTAAGTGTCTGCAGTGATTAGGATTGTGCATCAGGCCGGCGTGGTGAGAGGAAGCTGAGCCAGACACGAGCTCTGGTTAGTGACTGAAAGAATGAGAATGTGAATACAAGCGGCAGAAATGAGTTTCCTCCAAAGGGTGGCCGGGCTCTCCCTTAGAGTTTGGGCGAAAAGCTTGGTCATCTGGGAGAGGCTCCGAATAGAGCCAATGCTCCACTGCATCGAGAGGAGCCAGATGAGGTGGCTCAAGCATCTGGTCTGGATGCCTCCCTAGGGAAGTATTCTGGGCATGTCCCACCAGGAGAAGTTCTTGGGGTAGGCCCTGGACACACTGGAGCGATTTATATTTCTCGGCTGGCCTGGGAGCGCCTCTGGATCCCCCCGGATGAGCTGGCTGATGTGGCCGGGAAGAGGGAAGTCTGGGCTTTCCTTCTTAGTCTGCTGCCCCCACAACCTGACCCCTGATGAGTGGAAGAGTACGGTATGGTACGGTTGTTAATGTGAATTGGCAGATGTATGTAGTGGCAGCAGCAGGTAATGCAGAATGTGATGACACTCTCAATCTATGGATAAATAAAAGGTCCCTAAGATGTTCTAGTCTATTTCAAAGGTGGTAAGTTTTCTCTGGAGCTCTGTCTCTGCTCATGGTATCATGATATCACAGTTATTAGTTTATTGTGCAATCCCTGCTATACCTTTTACTTGGTGGGTGGTGTTTAAAATTAAGAGAAATGAATTTGGTACTGGAGGACCTGGCTTCAGGTCCCTTGACTAGCCTGAAGAACACCCTTAACCCCTCGGCCGGAATATGACTGCTTCTAGTGATTGTGACTTGGCGGCAGTAGATCAGGGTTTCAAATGAGCCGAAGGTTGACAGTTTGAATCCTGCTGCCGCAGGAGGTTAAATAAAATCAGTTCCGGATCATTTTGAAGCCTCCAACCATGCTTTTATTTTTATTTTGTGGCTCAACTTCTGTCACTCCCTGCTCTGTTTTTCTAGCCATTCATACAAAATGCTTCAAGCTGTCTACGAGGATTAGAGAAGGGAAACTTATAACACCCACTCTGGCCCTTCTCCCATGGCTTCCTGTAAGGTTTAGGATTAATTACAAGACTGTTGGTTAATTTTTTGGCACCCATATGGCTTGCACCTGGTTATTGCATAGTTCCAAGCTTTTAACCCCATATGAACATGAGGGAGAAACAGCTGTTCTGACAAAAGCTGAGCAAACCATTTCTGACTGTATGAGAACATAAGAACAAGGTTAGACTTGCTTTCAAAACTTGAATTGCCAACATTGTTTAATATGAAAAGACTTTGACATTGTGTTTGCTACATCACAAATTTGTGAGTCTTTGCTCTCTGATCAGTTTTGATAGCTAAATTTATTGATGAAAAAACGCCCAACATAATACTAAACATGTACGAAACAGAACAGTATTTATTTTGGAGGTGACAAAATGGTTTTCTCCCATTTTTCATTTGATTTGATTTGATTTTCAGTTTATTTAAATGTAGCTTCATATTCCTTGCATAAAAGTATAATTTCTCTTCCAGGTGTGGGTGCTGCCAGTTCAGGTAAACTCACTTTCATGGTTGGAGGAGCAGAGGAGGAATTTACTGCAGCCAAAGAGCTACTCAGCTGCATGGGAGCTAATGTGGTTTATTGTGGTCAAGTTGGAACTGGACAGGTGGGAGCATATTTTCCATGTTAGAGAAAATTACAAATTGCTTATTATTTATAATTGCTTATTATTTAGAATATTATTTTTCTTTTGTTTCCTTCACTTTGTATCTCCCTCTTGTAAATTAAAGAAAGCAGTTTGTATGCGCTCATTAAAAAAGTAATCAGGTATTTGGGTTCTGAAATTATGTTATATTGTTACAGGCTGCTAAAATCTGCAACAACATGCTTTTAGCCATAGGAATGATTGGAACCTCAGAGACGATGAACTTGGGGATCAGGTAAATGCATAGGATATGGATATAAAATGACAACTTGATAGCTACTATGTATTTGCTGAAACAAAAACATTGTCTTTATTCACAGACTTGGTCTTGATCCAAAACTTCTGGCAAAAATTCTAAACATGAGTTCAGGTCGGTGTTGGTCCAGTGACACCTACAATCCTGTGCCAGGAGTCATGGAGGGAGTCCCCTCTGGAAATAATTACCAGGGAGGTTTTGGCACCCAACTGATGGCTAAGGTCTGTTTATAAACCTTTTGATCACAAATATGGGAGGGTGGGATGTAAGGATTTCTTCTTTTTTTCTTGTTATACCTTTTATAGGTTTTTTTCTTGAGCACGGGGGCAAATTACATTACTTTGGTACAAATGTTTCTAGCATGGTGGTGATGGTGATTTGTATGTCGGCCACAAGACTTAAAATAATCCAATGAACCATTCAGTTGTTCAATGAAAGAAGACATTCTTATATTGTGTGCTTGTTTTGTATTTATTTATCTTTTTTTTTTCTTTTTTGGGGTGTGGGATGTTTTTTTTGGTTTTTTTTTCAGAATTTAATTTTCCGATTTGTTGATTTTTCTAATGTCTGTTTCCTCTTCTTTTTAAGGACTTGGGCCTCGCGCAGAACACAGCCACCAATACAAAGACTCCTGTCCCTCTTGGCTCCTTAGCCCATCAGATCTATCGTATGATGTGTGCACGTGGTTATGCCAATAAAGATTTCTCCTCCGTGTTCCAGTTCCTGCGTGAGGAGGAGGGCCAGTAATGTCAGCCTCCACCCCGTCCACAGCCTTGCCTTGTGCCTGGCCCTGCACAGAACTAACATAGCAAAGTTAGGGTGCATTTCGCCGCTGGGACTTTTTTTTCCCCCAAAGTTGTGAAAGTCATGAAGCTCCAGCACAGTGTGATGGCTAGTTTGAGCACTTGTCTCCTATTGGAAATCATGTTTCATGTGTGAGTAAGCCTTTTTATAATGAAACACTCCTTTCAGTTTTAAAATCAAGTGGATTGTCACCTTTACAGATGAACATTAAATAGGAATTGACTTATTAGTCATTGTCAAGGTAAAATTCTCCACATATTTATATAGTTTATTTCTTTGTGTTGTTTTTTTTTTCTCCTGTTCAAATAGTTGTTTGTTGTGACATAGGAATTGTTCATTTGAGTGTATATCCTGTTGGCCAATAAAGAAAAATTTTAACACCTCAACCTAAATGAGAACTTTTTATAACTTCTGTCCTTTCATGGGTTGGTTTGGACTAAGATTTAATTATTTTTAACAGTTGGAGTAAACTTTGTCTGCATACATCAACAAATAAAAATCAATCCGCAAACTGTCATTTAAATGAAGCCAAACCCCTGGACACTGCAGAGGAAGGGTGATGAAAATGTTCTTGTAAATTCTAAAAATGTAACTACTCCTTTATTTGGTCACTTATTGGAAAATTTTCACTCCCTTGCTGAAGACTTTAAAATCAAATAGCTTCCAAATATTAGGTTGAAGCATGTCTGGCTAAATCAGCCATTGAAAGATTAACACATTTCAGCTGCAACTGTGGAGCTACAATATCTTGAATGTTTGTTTTTCTTTATTTATTTCAAACTGCCTGAATAGTTGGATAGTTATAATGTAGCCTGCCGCATTAATGTTGGGATCCTTGTTTATTTCCTAATGTGGACCAGGAGTGCTGCATGTTTCTGATCTCCTTTACCAATAACCGCTGAGAGGCCAAGGTGCTATAGGTCAGGCGATCACAAGACAAAGCCATAAAAAGTCCATTAACCACTGTGGGCTAAGAGCAGTGCTGTCATCTACTTGATAGGTACAGCAAACAGACCAGCACTTTAGTCTCAGGCCTCCAGCAGTTTCGACACACACGTACACAGAGAGAGAGAGAGAGCGAGAGTCTTACATCATCTGCTTCTGACAGAACGTCAAGTCAAAGCAGCCAAACTTTTAATAAGCTTGGCAATCTGCGTGGCATTTTATTTTTAAACACGGCGATGATGCTATTATGGACTTTTTCAGTAAGCTGCCTCTAGCTGCAAATCAAAAGTTTTCCAATTAGAAAAGACTAATGTTGGACTTTTAATTTATTTAACGTTTTCTTATGTTTCAAATTTCTGCAAATTGATATTCCCTTTGGTAAAGATTGCATATGTTGCAATGGCAGTAAATTTGGCACACTTTTCCTACACAAAGCAAAATTGCTACTAATTCCACTGCTCCAAGAAGAGAAACTGCCATGTTTCAAAAAACAAAGTCAAAATCTCATTGAACTGGCTATTTCTGAACAGTCATCAAAGATTAATTAAATTCTTCTTAAATTATTTTGTAAGATGTGTATGTTCAAAACGTTTGAAAGCCACAAATGGGATAATGTTGGTTATAATTTATGTCAGTTGTATGCTGGCCTTTAGTTAGAAAAGGCTAATGTGATTTAATGAGCACCTTCATTCGCTGTCAGTGTAACACGAATTATTTTCATTTTACACTAAAAGGGACACGTTTCAAATGTTCAGTGCTTGGATGTAATAAGAGCTTTGTGCGTTCAGCAATCACTAAATGTGTGGCCACGACATCACATCTCTGGACATGAATGGACTGGCCCCCGGTGTGGACGGGTCCCAAAGATATCGTTTCCTCACTGCAGCGTTAAGCCGGATGTTTTGCTTTTATTCTGCTGAATCATTTATTTACTTATTCTCAGTTAAGAGACTGATGTTAAAGAGCTGTGTTTTAGCGGGGGTTGGGTGCTTTATTCTGGTTGTGTGTGTGCGCGTGCTTGTCAAAGATAGGATGAGTGAGTTTTAAATTATATCTTTTGTTGTGCAAATGCTTGTTTTTTTATATGCATTTCAAAGTGTATGTAGCCTTTGTGTTGCCACTGGCATGTAAAAGCGCTTTATGAATTAAGTTGGATTTGATTTGATTTGATTTAAATGTGGATGGTTAGTGTAGGCCCACCATCGTGTAGGCTATCTTTGAGTGTTAACACTCAAACACACACATGTTAACGTATAAGAATTAAATGTGCAAAAAATATTTTTCTTCATCAACAATTGAAGAAATAATCAAAAGGGGAATTATGCCAATATTAGAAGTTTCCATTTTTTCCTTTCGAATATAATGATCAAATCTGTCCTTCCTACAAGCTGCTGCATTAACTTCTGGATGAAATTACTCCTGTCGTGCCAGCTCTCACTTATTGCAACTCGGCTGCTTAAAAACAAAAACGGGAGGGGAGAAAAAGAAAACGGGGTTAATCTAAAAATGTAACCTATCACAATGTTAAATAAAAACAGATTTAAGATAATTTATCAATTGTTCAATTATATCAGAACTGATTAAAAATGCTTTTTCTCTCGTCTTTATTGCAGGCTACCAAACATTTTTGTCTTCCAAGCTATGGACTTAGGCCATAAAGATTTACAGCCTCAAAGGTGAAAACTCTATTAAAATTTTTTTTAAAGGTGCTCAAATTTAGTTGGTTTTACATTCTTCTGCGTTTGTGGTCTCAGCCTAAAACAGCTATCTGGCACAAACTGGGACTGGAAAGTTATAGATTTAAAGTTTGTATCCCTCGTCCGTCTTCTCTTTTTCTTCACGAAAGTGCCACCTCTTACTTTCATGTTTAGAGCCATAGTCTAAAGGCTAAACTATAAACGACATTTTATTATAATACTTGAACTGCGGACTCGTGTACATGCCCTAAAGTTTGTGTGTAATTATGGTGTAAGATACACCATATGTAATGCTCATGTGTAGCCCTGGCTTGCTTATAAATGGATGACGAAAATGCATATTGATTTTCCGGTTGGCTTGTAAGTTTAATTTCTCACTCTTCTGATGATTATTGTCCTCCTAATTTCCAAAGTCTGACTGGAGGGAAAATGAGAAAACAATTAAAGTTATATCCCCTGAAAATGAGAAAAGTCAGTGGATGTGATCTCCTCGGTATTTTGCGCTAAAGTCCTTTTTGGCCAGACTACAACTTTCAACTTGACCTTGGCCTCCAGCCGCGTCTCCAACTACAGGAGGAAAAGAATCCCAAATGTGTAACGTTAATGGTATGCCTATTTAAAGGACAAGTATCTTTCTTTAACATTTATTTATAGAGACATACGTAAAAGAATTAAATCCAAGATGGTTTGACGTGACATTTTACACTGACTACTTCTGTTTCTGAGAAATTTGCCTAGGCTATAGGCTATATATTCAACATAAAACCGCGATATAGAAACAACCACTCCTTTTAGTAATTTGATTATATAAAACTCTGCACTTTAGAATGACAGCTCTCAAAATTTGAAATATTAATAAGAAAATCCAACACATAAAAAAAAATATCAAATCTAAATGGCGGTGATGTTCATAGCACAATTTTTATGTCCAATTGAATCAAATGACAAATTTTTTTAAGTTAGTGATTTGAATAATTCGCCAAGTTTCTTCACCTCGCAGTTTCAATCAGTTTTAGATTCCACATCTGCTTCGGGTTAAGAAAAGGGGGAGACAACTACAGGGCATCAAGACATATAACTTGCAAGATATAGCTATCTTCCCAAAGCCTGATCTGCATTATCAGGACTCAGGAGTCTAGACATTTATCGTCTTATTTGCATATCACGTGCTTGGTCTTGGCCAATAACCTTGCGATCTTCCTGTACTCAGGCGTGTTAGTATCGTTATTCTACCCGAGTCCCTGTCTATGCTCAGTCGAGGTGATTTTGAAAAAGAGTTGGTCGTTTCAATGTAGGACATGCTATGACCGCCTCATTACTCCTCCACTCGCACTGGATTGACCCGGTGATGTTCCTCTACGACAACGGTTTTGATGAGAGAAGCAAGAACATGGAAGGATTTACAGGAGGCAACTTTGCTGCAAATCAGTGCAGGAATTTGTTAGCGCATCCAACCTCGCTGGCTCCCAGCACCACCTACACTGCGAGTGAGCTGCCAGTCTCTGGCATGGGAGAGCCTGGCAAACAATGCAGCCCCTGTTCTGCCACTCAGAGTTCGCCCAATGCGTCTTTGCCCTATGGATATTTCGGCAGCAGTTATTACCCTTGTAGGATGTCACACAGCAGTGTTAAGGCTTGCGCGCAGCCCTCTGGTTACGGCGATAAGTACATGGACTCATCTGTCTCTGGTGAGGAGTTTTCCACCCGGGCGAAAGAATTTGCATTCTACCAGGGCTACTCCTCTGGCCCTTACCAAGCAAGCTACTTGGATGTGCCTGTCGTACCTGCGCTGAGTGCTCCATCTGAGCCAAGGCATGAGTCTCTATTGCCCATGGAGCCCTACCAACCATGGGCCATCACCAACGGCTGGAGTGGTCAAGTTTACTGCACCAAGGAGCAGCCGCAGTCAAATTCTCTGTGGAAGTCCTCATTACAAGGTATTGTAGAAATTTCAGTTAATCTGTTAAATAAATAGATAAATAGTTATTATTATTATTATTATTAACTTTTCTTCTCTTTTCCCAGACAGTATATCTTGTGGAGACAGCTCAATCCGCCGCGGGAGGAAAAAACGTGTGCCATATACCAAGGTGCAGCTTAAAGAACTGGAAAGAGAGTATGCCACCAATAAATTCATCACCAAGGACAAACGAAGACGGATATCCGCGCAGACTAATCTGACAGAGAGACAAGTGACAATCTGGTTTCAGAACAGGCGCGTAAAGGAGAAAAAAATCGTCAATAAATTCAAGAGTTCCAGTTAGCTCTGGAGGTGTCGTTAACAAGAAGTGAAAGGCGGACATGGATCATCCAAAAAAACTGCTTTAATTTATTACATTATGAACGATTTCACTGTCGCCAGAGCGACTCTGTTTGGAACCCATTTCCTTTGTCCGATTTTAATTGGAACCAGTCAGTGCGGCCTGTTGACAGGACATCGGAAATGTTCTGGAACTCGATTCTGCCTTGGATGTTGTAATAATCACCAAACGATAAGACATTCTGCCTTGAAGCGAGAGACACAGTCGGACTGTCTGCTTTTTCTGTTTAAAGAGTGCTAAAATGAAGCCTAAGAAGCAATGAAATAGTCTTATGAACACTTTTTTGTTTTGTAAACCACCCACACTTCTTCCACACATTGCAAACAGACCGACGTATGCAAATAGAATTAAGTATTAATTCACATGCATAATCAGCAAAATCCTCAAATGTACTCCTCTGTTTGGAATCTTGAACAGGGGGTTGCAACATCCCCCACCTAAGAATTCCATAGCCTCATTAGTCTCTCTTGCTGTATTTCACTCTTAGTCTATTATTTAATAACACATTTTCAAACGTGAGACTGTCTTGCATTTGAGCAAGCATTCTGAAACTCTGAATTCATTGCAAATGTTTTTCTTAAAATGGGCTCCAATTTAATTCTTGGTGGCCAAAAAAACCTTTGTCTCAACGCCATTTTAAAAAATATTCAGGAAAAAAACAGAAATTAGACACTAGCAAACGTGTAAATATTACAATCTTCCCTCTTTTCTTACTGCAGTAGCCTAGCCAACTTTTTTCAAAATAAATGTTTGAGAAACACTGTTTATTGTCACGCTCATTCATTGTCATTAATGAGCATGCAACGGAACACGTGGAATTTAGCTTAATTATCCAAAGAAAAATGTTAATTACAGTGTTTGACAGAACAAGGAAGGTGTTTGAAGGCCAACAGGCCTGCTCAACAGAAGCGGTAGGCTACTGAGTTTTAAATTGACCACTGAGAGTTTTTGTCTCCATCTAGTGGTGACAGTCTGCCATTACAATGTCTCTTGTCATCGACTGCATTTGTGAATGCTTTGGTCTAAGCCCCTTTCATAAGTAACCTATTGTACATGTGTCACCGCGATATATATATATATATATATATATATATATATATAAGAAACCACTCTCTTCGTCTTTGCATCAATTTATTTTTTCTGTCTAAAATGTGTACACGTATTACAAGAGCGCAACTTCTTTTCTTTGTTCATATCGGCAAAGTACCTTTTCACCATAGAGTAGGCCTATTATGGCCTAACATTTACCCAAACATTTTTGCCCAAATGTAATAGTTAAAATGGCAACACTTATTGGTTATTACTGATGATTTAAACTCAAAGTTTATACTAAAATTTTCATTTGTAGGCTATGACTGATTTAGTTTTATGTCTTGGTCACTGAAGACTGAAAATCAAAGCTTTATTCATTAAAAAGGTAAAGTTACACCATTTTGCACGTGTTTGCTGAGTGCAATCTGGAATTTCATCACACATGGTTTCTCTTTCCAGATATTGAAAATAAGGCACCATTGTTAATGGATACATTAACATAAACCTTTCAAACGTGGTGCAATTGTGTTAGAAAGAAAGATAAAGGCCTACATCTCTCATATGCATTCATTCAAACTCCATCCTGTTTTTGTTTTTTTACATGACTTACGTTTAAAGTCTTATCTCTCCCTTTCCTGTAAAAATTTATTCAGTGTAACCGTGTAACGACGATTGGCTGTAAACAAACATGGTTTGTTTGAAAAATTATAGTGTGGGCGTGTCCTATTCTTCCAAATACAAACTCAGGTGGATGGCCAAACACAAATAATAAGAGTAGCCTTTTACAGTAACCCAGTGGCATCCCCCGGTGAATGCCATCCTTGCAACTCTCTTTCATATGGAATTGCGCGTCTTTTTTCGCTCTAGGTCGGCTTTCTCCTGGACAAACCTTTTAATGCAGGAAACTGTCTGGAAGCCCGCAAAGATCCCTTTTGCATTTTAACGACTTCTATGTGCCCCTTTTGAGAATATAGGATTTCTCTGTATTCCTTAGGATGGTGCCAGAAACATCCCACTGTTGGGATCCCCCAAAACTGAGGGTGTTGCTGTTATTATGTGTCATTGCTCCCCCTTTCTGTGTTAGAGTTTACTGCAGTTCAATACCTAAAAAATCTGAAATGTCATGACTGCAGGCCTGAAGAATACTATTTTATTAGTCCAATAACTAACAATGACAATAGTTAAAGCATGTAAAGGAGTAGGACAGAACAAATGAACGAAAGAAAGAATTTATTGTTAAAAATAAATGTTCGCATGTAAGCAGAAATTCTGGAATTAAGACCACAAAACAAAAATGTGGGAAACATTCATATTTTGTGAGATACGATTAAATAACAAGTTTAAAAAATGGCTTCGTTCGTTCGTTCGTTCGTTCGTACACTTAAATTCAGGCATTTCTGCTTAATGCAAATAGCCCAGCAGAATTACTCCCTTTTTCAGCCTCACCAACCAATTCACAGCGAAGCAGGAAACATAGATGTTCTTCGTAAATATTTGGTCAGATTGGGCTCTAATTTACAATGCATTTCAGTCTAGCACCTGCCTCAGTCTCCTTTTCCATCCTCGTGTGTTTTTCAACATAGCCTATATCTATGCAGTGTTTACACTTGCTACTTCTGTGAGATTCCACTGATTCAAACTGTAAATGCATTTAACGAATTTTGCGGCCAATATTCGAGCCTTAAGCTATTTGGAAACGGCTACATTTTGTGCTGTAGACAACAGCTATTAAATTTTAATGAGAAAGAGAAAGGGAGTAGAAGCACAAATTTAGAAATAATAAATGACAAAAAAGACTCCTATATAGGCTACTCGATTACAATTTACAGACCATGGCTTCTTAATAAAACCTATCTCTCTAAATCTGTCTGTCTGTCTGTGTGTCTGTCTAATATACAACTGCAAGAAAGGCAAATTTCATAACAGTCAGTCAAATAACTGCGGAGTAAAGGAAAGTAGGCCTAATACTAAATAGAAATTTGCTAAATTATAATTTAGTTGTTTATAATTTAGTATAATTGTACTGTTTAGTATAATTTGCTTGTTTTAAATTTTTATGTATTATTTGTTTTGTCAACTTTAGCCTATTTTATAATAATAATAATAAATTATTATTAATTTAAATTAATAATAATTTTGTATGTATATATATATATATATATATATATGTACCTGTGTACGTGTTTGCACACACACGCAAGCGCGCGCGCGCCCACACACACACATAGCTGTAACTTTCAACTTCCCAAACGACTTACCCCCAACCAACCCCCCTTTCTGTTTTTTAGGTGTGTGTGTGTGTGTGTGTGTGTGTGTGTGTGTGTGTGTGTGTGGGGGGGGGGGGGGGGGGGTTTTTGGTGAAAAGCGGGGGGGGTGGTGATTTTTATATTTTTGACAA
>JAVQJG010068008.1:0-18116 GCA_036024015.1 Craterocephalus amniculus | reverse complement strand
CCAGACCATGATCCTCTTTTTCAATCCATTAGCATTGCTATATCTGTCAGCATTTCATTTTTAACTAATGATTGATAGATTTTGATAAATACAGTTTTCTGTAGTAATATCTGACACTTCATGATCAATTACATTTTCAATTATCATTTTTAATATTATTTATTATTATTATTACTGCCATTTATTATAGCCATCATTAGTGATAACTACTATGTGGTGGCAAAGAGATTTAGCACTACACAAAAAACTAAACCAAATTAAATGCCCATCACATTAAAAATTAACAATTAGTTTATTGTCAATTTTTTAACAAAATGACGGCTCATCACTGAATTCAGCAGTTGTGGTTATATTTGCCCTGCAAAATGTATTCTTCTTTGCTAATCCTTCTTCTTGTTAAGTCAGACAAGCATACACTTAGGTTTCAGGTTGAAAATCTGAAACATTCAGGGAACCATTTCTATGCCCCCTTCTAAAGACCATTTCCCTACTATGTCAATGTCTTTCAGTCAAATTTGTTATTGTAGATAGCATCTATCTAGAAAGAAAAATACCGCCTGCTGTGCTGGACAATTCAAGAGCAAAACAAAGAGTTTCCATTCACTAATATCTCAGAATAAAAGTACACAAACAAAACTTCATATGTTTGAGTGCTACATAAAAGCTTTATTTGAAGCCAGTATAAATTAATTGCAGTTTTCGCCTTTTTCCTCCAAATGCATTAAGTTCAGTGTTGTTAATAACGTCTAAACAAGAAATGCAATAATCACAACAAGAAACAATCACAGGCATTCACCCACCTTCTATAAGACACTGAAACCCTAAAGCTCTATTACAGCTTTTCAGTGCAGTTTTTGGTCTTAGTGATGGGGACCCATAACCTACATCCCAGTTCAACCAGAACAGTTATACCAGTTTCATACAACAAATACTCTGAGGCTGCGGGGGTTTCTCAAGGATTTCCTTCTGTTTCAAACACGAAGGCCTCTGTGCATAACTGTTATCTATTTTAAAGCCCCTGCATGAGCAAGTGGTTGAACCCTTACAGCTCTTGCTGTGGATGTCATTTTAACTCCATGCTGCTCAGCAGAGTGACCACCTGTTTATGGCAGACACATGAAGAGTGTTAAACCTCTTGTTTAAGTTTAGTGCACCATTTACACCAGAATTAATGGAGTAAGAATTTCAGAAAAACTGCCCATAAAACAATATCCCTGCATTCAATAATTAAAAGTGGCAAACTGATGTACTATGTACAGCCACTATTCCTGTCAATCAGTGCATTTTACACCGACATAATAAGGAAAGGGAGTGTTCAGGACGCAGCTAAATCCTTCATCAATGCAATAAAGTGAAAACTACTGTCAGGCCAGGAGGACTGATGAACATTAAGCAGCAAATACACTGGCTTGCTTGGTGGTTAGCATGCTGTACTGCCCTTAAAGCTCGTATCCCCTGGTGTCCCTTCAGATTTGAGAAGCATATAAACAGTTTCACAAACTTGGAATACAGAAATACGGTTAAATAAGTATAATAACCCTAATATATGACTATCTATTGAGGATGTTATCTTTCACATTATAAACAGTCCATTATCATGCACCTAATCTCATGATACGACCCGTTTCAACATCCGTCTGTACCGTTAAGATAACTTGTGCCAGTTACACATCCACACATTGTTAATGCAAATGCCATGTAAACACACGGATCATCACACAAAGGATTGATGGCCAAGGATTCCGATGAACACCTTTACAATGAATCCGGTGATAAAACGTTAAGCACTTCCAGAAACTGCTTGATTTTTCTACTTGCATTTACCGACTCATTTCTCATCCATTGTTGAGTGACTGCTTTCATAACGGCAGTGGGTTTCAGAAAGATGCACCAACTGCTACGTTAACATTTCTGGTCTGGCAAAGATTTGTCGCCATCGTGCCCATATTTGTCTTCAGGTTAGTGCACTGGCCTGACAACTAAAAGACGGTCCTGTCTTCGGTGCTTCTAGCTAGCCAAACGGGCTCAATGGACTTTGGAGCTGACGCGTTACTGTAACGTTAGCTAGCAAGCAGCTTTCGCCACCAAGATTTGCTAGGATATTTGTAGACATTTCTTTGCGTTTTGCACAAAATGACCCTCACGACCAAGCAGAAAACACATATGCGCTTTAAGACGTTTTACGATACCTTCCTAGGCCTTCACCCCTGCCGTGGTATGCTTCTGAAAGCACAGTCCGTGTTGGGGACGTGGAGAGCTGGGACCAAAGATGGCGTCCCCTCCAAACTTCCACTACTTTGGATACTCATCAAGCTACTTTTTGTGTGTAGATACTGCAGCGCTCACAGCCACTTTCATACCCAGAACAAAAAATAAACCAACCACTCTTTGGTCTGTATCGGTACGCAGACTGCCACCGAGTGAAAAAGAAGTATTTTGTTTTTAGGGAACAAACTTCTTCACACCTCGGCAGGGCGTCCAAGCTCCGGGGCCACCTCTCCGTCTTCAAGTGGTTGCATGTGAAACGTCACGCAGCGTGTGCAACATTCTTATCGCGAGGGTGATTCTTTCTCTCTCTCGCTCTCCAAACGTCTGATATGACAAATCATGACAGACAGCTGGAGGTAGGTTCACTATAGACGTCAACTTTGCAAAATAATATTAGATATTAATAATAAAACTGGCACAGGAAATCATCACGAGGAAAGGTTTTTCTCTTCATGTGTAATTTTCACAAAAACTCATATTTTGTGAAAACAATAAGTCGATAACAATTAAGAGTGTTATGAACCCCAAATAAAAGATTAAAGAAAATATATGAAATGCAATAGTTTACATCATTTCGGTTGGGATCTTCATAGTATAAGTTCTAAAATAAAATTAGTTATGAAAAAGGACCATTTCCACCGTGCATTTAAAATATATTTTTTTTAAAAACAAAGAAATATATAATTAAATAAAACAGAAAAAGATATTTTCTACAAAAAATTCTGATATTACAACAAAGAAAACATTCAAAAAGGAGACATCTCTATAATAACATGCTCATTCCAAGGCTTTTTATGTGCTTCAGTATACTTATCTGCATATTTTATGAAATATTTTTGTTCACTTGTTTTTTTTTCAAATTTGCTTTTCTTGTTTTGTAAATCAAGCCTCTTTTGCTATTATACAGTTACATAAATATCATTTTTGTTTTCTGAAAAACATGAAATGTGTAATTTAAGGAAAAAGCCATGTCTGCCTTGCCAATGTCTTTTATACCTCAGGAGCATCTTAGATTGTATGTCAACAGATTGACTTGGTCACACAAGAATGCTAAGTACATTTGAAAATCTCTGCCAACTTCATTGTTATAGTTTTAGCAGGATTTCAACATATGAGTATTTTTTTTCTGCAACAGTTTCTTCTTTGCTGTAAAAACAAACAAACATGAGTATCTGTATAATGTGATGAAAATTATAAGGACTATATTTAAATCATTTTTACTTTCAAAATTTCAATGTGGCAGTCTACTACATGTCAGTCAGTGTTCTTAAATAACTTTAAGACATAAAAAGGTTTCCGAGTACAGGTTTCAGTCCATTAATATTCATACAGTAAGACAAAAAACACCACAGCTAGTTTGAAAGCATGTTTCATAACTTTATTACAAATTAAGGTATTTGGCTGCACCGCACAACAGAACGATACTTAGCAAAATTAAAATAATAAAATAGTATGAAAGAATATAAAAATGTACACAATAAAACTGTGCAGGGTGAAGATTTAGGAATGTGGATATGGTTTCTTGTACTTGCTCTGCATCCATACACGGTGCATTGCAACTTTCTTTCCTCGGTTTACTTGTAGTCGTCTATCCTCCAAATTCATTATTTCCTCCAGTCCAGCTTTGGAAAAAAAATCATGAACTTCTCCTGTGAAGAAAAAAATTATTATAATTGTTTGGAGTTTTAATGCTGTCTTACTGAGAAGTTTTTCCTTATACAAACGTTTTGACTTCATCATATTTTCAACATTTTTGGGTTAGTATTAATTGTTTAATAAAAAATGAGCATTTTTAGTCCCGGCACAAAGACAAATATACTGTTCAGAGAAACAGTAAAGACATTTATTTATTGACTGATTTACTTTCTGATTAAGAAGAGATCAAATATTGAGGCCATGAAAAAAAAAAGCAGATTCTTTTACCTTTTGTGAAAAAATAAACACAGGTTCCATCCCCGCGCGTGTAGAAATTCTCAGATAAGCACTGACCTGTTTATCAGTGATTAAATTATTAGTTAAAACTTTTTTTTAAAATCTACACACATATAAAAATTCGATAAAGTTGCTATGACGGCCTCACCCTTTTTAAACCTAAGTTGTGAGAAGTCGTATCTCCCATAATCACGGAAGAGGAATATTCCTCCATGTTTCAGGTTTGTGGATAGTCGGTTTACAACTCCTTGCAATCTGCGAATTTAATATAAAACAATGCACTGGTATTGTTGGTTGTGAGGGTAAAGCTACTGAAGATCCAGGTCATAACCACTAAAAAAAAGACTGTACAGGAATATATTCACTCAGTCATGAAAACACATGAAAAGGACCAATTGCCTAAAAAGTGCCAAGTGAACAATGCTGAAATGATGGAAAGTGTGTCTGATTAATTTAGCCCAAAACTAACATTTACACATTTACATTCTTTGTATACTGTCAAAACTAATGTAATGCAGTTGGATGATGATATATTTGAGTTTTGCAAAGCAATCCAAACAAAGCCCAGGAAACATGATAATGTGTTGGGAAGGTTTATGAATTGTGTGGAGGGGGGAGGGGCTGGCAGGTGTAAAAAGACATCAGGCTCTCATCTTTGTGCTCTACCCTTCACCTACCGTTCTGGATGGATAGATGAGAGCACAAAGACTGCCAGGATCACATCCAGGGTCTGAGGAGGAAAGGGAAAGGAGGCCGCCTCCTCACAAATGTCATGGACAAAGGCATGGCACACAGAGTCGTCGTAATCTGGATGATCCTGTAGAGGAAAAATAAATTAGGCCATATTTATTTGAGTGTCACTTTAACTAAAACTAAACTGCCTATTTTAATTTGGCCTTCATAAATGTGTGAGTCACTCCTCTATTATTATATATATTTTAACATTCCCTATCATTTAACATTTCACATTGTAATACTTTATTCATCATATCTTAAAGTCATGTCTGAACATTTCTACTGACCCAGGGAAATTGCCTTTGCACTACATACATACTGTAAGTAGTTGCTACAAGGAATTCAAGTATAAATCGAAGTCGAATAAAATTCAATAAACCATGTATTAGCAAGAAAAACGTTTATTACCTCAAATATTGTTATAAATAATATGATCTCAATCATGCAACCAAAAATATGGCAAAAACCTAAAATTCTTATCATATCATAACACTAATGAATAATTATTGTCTGATTTGGTTGAAAAAACACTGTACAAATTAGAATTTTGACAGCATGAAGATAATCATCATTTAAATCAGTCTTTTAGAACTGTGCTTAAAATTATTACACTGATTTATAGCCTACTTTATTTCTTAATACCAACGATTCTTACCTTAACCAGCTGAATGGCACGTGGGGAAAAGTCACAACAGTATAAAAATGAATCTGTTCCCCTGTGGACATACCAAACACATACTGAAAATATGTCATGTAATACTGGAGTTTTTGCAGTTAACAGTATATTAAACAACAATGATTTATTGATCTTTTTATATCAATGAGTTCCATGGAAATCTGTAAAAATATTTACTCACTTGATTTTACTAACAATGGGAAATACACTGTTACCAACTCCACATCCAACCTGTGAAGAAAATGAAAAGCTTGATCAGTGTGATTAGTTAACACAACAGTCCACATAAAACTAATTACCAATGATAGCAATGTTAATACAGTATGGATATTTTTGAAAACCTCCATGATCCTGAAAGATGCATGTTGTCCAGGAAAAGAAGAAGTCTGTAAGGCAGCTTCATTTTGTCCCTGTGCTGCTTCCTGATAATAAATAGTGTCTGTGTTTCTGTGGCCTTGAATGGGATCATTGTGTTGGTGGATTCCCGTCTCTGTGTCCATTCTTGATCCTCTTCGAAGTGGGATAACTGCCTGCTGATGACTCTGACATGCGATTGTGTCCTGGGCTTTTGCATGTGGAGGAAGCAGTTCTGGGAACTCTAAAAACAGCCACCTGCGATCTTTGAAGAATTTGTCCTGGTGCATTTCATAAAACTTGTCCCAATACTGGCAGGCACCTGTGTCAAATTTACCTGAGTAAAGGGAATTCAGGAATACTTTAACTATTGTATTTTCATGTAATTCCAGTCTAGAGTAATTTAATACATTGAAGTAATTTGGTAAGAATGAAGTCATGCCTTGTTCTGCTAAAGGAAGTTGTTCTGTGGAATTTTCTTCTGCCTTCTGCCGTGCATTTTCTTTATCCTCATCTGTCCACTGTACGTGATCCCTAAAAGAGAGGCATTACTAAAACTGCATCTGCAAACTGAACAACCAACAGTGAATCATGTGTTAACTTCAAATCACCAACCACATGTTGTGCTTAAAGATGTCATCAGGATTGGTAAGAATCCGTGAACCCAGTGGAGCTGAAGGTCTTGTACTACTGCTTTTCAGTCTCATGGACAATCTAATGAAGGTTGTAGCCATCCTGGCTACAGAGAAGCTCCGATTCTTGTGCATGTACTCTGGGGGGAAAAATACAGGCAGAGCTCATTACATGCTACAGCTTGACAGTGTACCCACAACTAACAAGACTAATTATAGCTTTTAGATGCAATGAAAATGGCCATTGGAATAATTCACAGCTTAAGAAAACAGTCAAGATTTTTTTTTTTATAGATAAAAAAGAGGGGTGTTTTACAGTGATTTGTAAGGTGAAACGATATACATTGACATACCAGTCGATGGAGGGCGCCAAACTTATAACGAACGCAGTGATGCGCTTTAGTTACTCAGTAGAAGAAGACGGTCATAAACAGTGGAGGAGACTAGCATGAACAGCTAACTCAAAAACATTTACAAAAACGGCATTAATTTGCACCAACTAAAAGCTGTAAAACCACATACTTTTCATTCTAGACCATCATTTCAAGGTCACGTGACCTCATAGGCTACAGCTTATGAAGGAAGTTGACGACGTGTCAAGTTTTTTTAAAAGTACTCCCAGCATCGTTAATTGAAGCTAGCTGTAATTGTCTCATGTTAGCTGCAGCTGGCTTGGTTTGCTGGTTCTTGAGTGGATAGAAGTTAGTTAATATCTGAAACGCTGTCGGGCTGGGAAACCACATCGTGCTGCTTACCTGGCTGTGCTGTTTCAGTTGACGTTGTCCTCGTGCTCATGTAAAACCTCAGCTTGCAGAGCAAACTGCCACCTGCTGATGGCGCCATCCCGGAGAAAAACCATCAACGCAGCTGATCTCTTGAGCCGGAGGAGCAGAGGTATCAGGGATGCTGGGACTTCATACAGACACTGTCTGAAACTCCTTAGAGGTATTATTCTCCAGGTAAATGAAAACATGGTACTTTAAAATGTTTAGTGAAACGTTTTTATTACTAAGTTTATTTTTGTTTCATTATTTAACTAGTCCTTATTGTCATTTTGTAGGAGAACAGAAGTTTTATTAAAGTATGGAGCAAAACATCAAAATCTACAATAATGTACGAGAATGGTAAAGTCTACTTTGAAAATTACCAGAACTGCTACAGCTGGTGAGTATAGATGACAAACTTGGATTTGTTCGGTCTTAGGGTCAAAGGTGTTAGTGTTTCTAATTTTGAAGCCTCAAGCTTTGCATGCTGACTAACACTGTCTTCAAAGGCGGCGTTGTCTTCAGTAACTGTCTTCAACAGCTTTTTAAACCAGATGTTGCGAGCCAGTGGAGGATCTAGCAGAAAACCTTTATCTGCCAAATAGCATCTTATCACTTAGTAGCTAAAGTCACCCTGTTTAAACCCATCCAGTATATGTAAACCCTGTTCTCTCTTTTCTTTGCCAAGTGAAACCATAAGTTTCTCAACTAATACTATTAGGAACATAAAACTACAAATGGAGACTGTAAATGTTTACTGAGGTAGCTGAATAAGTCACAAGACAAGTCTTTCTTGAGATTTCTTTAAAACAGGAGTCACGCTGTACTGGCCATTCAAAGAAAAATGCAGCTTTGAAGGTGCTTTTGTAATTGTCTCAGTTTTGAGATATTAAACATATTAATTTCTGTAGAAATTTAAACATTTGGCAAAATATAAGACATGAATAAAAACAAGACTATATAAGACTTATGACAGTAAATGTTTGCAGTCTGGCATTGACAAAACAAAATGTTTTCTTTTCAGTGTTCATGCTCAGCCTCAGATGTTGTACAAATTACCCAGGAGATCCAAACATGAGAAAATTGAAGATGCCTTGCTCTGTCAAAGCCCACTTGTAAGTAAACTAAGACTCGTTTTACATTTTGATATTGACATGCATCCCATTTTATCCAAACACAAGTGGACAGGTTTAAGTACATGTGTGTACATTTGATATTACAGTGTCCAGAGTTACCATTCATTATAAGGTCTAAGTTTTGTAAGTTTTTAATCCTTAAGTTTTGACTGCTCACAGATGTGTTATCAGCAATTTTCAATAACCCTTCCCACAAGTGCTCTGTATATTTGACATACCATTGAAAACTAAGTATCTCTGAATGTGGTATAGGAAACATTTAGTGTAATTTTATCTAAATGGTTCCTTAATGCATCCTTAGGGTGTTCCCACTGATGTAATTATTTCCACCCTTTTGTGAGTGGATTGATTAGGATGCATGTGGTACTAAAAGTGAACCAACAGTCTTTTTTTAACAATATAGAGTATGGTGTTGATTATTCTAATAATTTCCCCTCTGTTGTTCTTATAATTTTCATTGTTATTTCTCTTTTTAGGACAAAATATTACCCTCTCCTGCTGACCATAAACCCAGCCTGTTGGCTTTGACAGCCAATAATTGGCTCTATCGCATCTCAGCTGAAACAGGAAAAGAGCTGCAGAGGGTGTACCTTTCTCCAAACCACAAGTTCAGGTGTTTTAAGTCTTTCAATAATATTAACATCAAGTGAAAATTATTTAATAGATTTCAGTTTGATTTTTTGTCTGTTTGTTTCTTGCTGTTTTAATGTTTTGAACCATACAAATTGTTGTTGTTTATAGATATCTTGGCTGGGATGTTTCTCAAGAAACATTATATGTTAAATCTGTTCAAAAGAAAGAAACTCCTTTTGTCAGACAGGTAATAATCATTTATATAATGTAATATATGTATTTAAAAATTATGCCTTACTGGAGAGAGATTATACCATCATACAGGATAATAGTGGATGCTAACCTGCGGTGTAAGGACGTTAAAGGGTTGAGGATTTTTTTACATTTTGAAATTAAAATAAAATCTTGTTAAACTCACGTAACAGGACTTTCATTAATCAATTGAATGGACTTTTCTTCTTGATACCACTTTTTAGATGGCATTGATTTATTATAAAATAACATGGAAATATGGTCAACGCCAGTAAGAATTTCTCAGAGTTTAATATGATATAATTGATTGTTTTGTCCCACAAACTCAAAAATGTTGACTTAGAATTTTTATTTTAAAAAAGAAAACAACAAATCACGCAATCTAAACATTTTAGGATTTAGAAACAGCAAATCTTAGTTTAATGATCTTTTCCTGCTTTCTACTTTCATACTATTTATTTGTGGTACAGTACATCCAATTTATCAATGAATCATTGGTGAATGCGTGTTTTTCATAAGACCTAAAAAAAGATGTGTATTGAAATGGTGAAGGCATTTGATACTTTGCTTTTCTTTCTGTAGGAAGGTACCTCTCAGAACATTGTGATGCACTTGGCCATTTTTAATGTTTTCCCCTTGCAAATTGTGGGCATGTTGGAGATCAACAAAAAGGTTTGTAGATGTATTTGCAGCTGTCTTAAATGTTCTGTTTTTTTGGGGCCGTATGTCATTAGAGTGTAAGACTTATTTTTTGGTTTTGTTTTTCAGACATTTGGAAATGGTGTTACTGATGTTGTTCTGTCTCAGGGTGTCCTTGCCGTGTCTTACAGCAACAAGTCAGTGAAGCTGTACAGCTTTGAACACATTGTCCAAAGAGTATGTATTTGTTTAAAAACCCTGCACTAAATTGAATGACTAATTTATGACATGATAATATTTTTCTAATTGTTTAGCTCTTGCCTGCAACCTTGCTAGCATCAATGAGCATTGTTTGTGCTGAATATTATCTTTTCAGTACTTAACAGAGAAGATAACTCTTGGAGAGCGAAGTTCACTTCTTGGAAACAAAATAGTGGGAGATTCTCCGTTTGGTATACCTCTGAATATCCAGATTGAAAGTGAGTTTGCTTGGCTGTTGATCCATTCGGGTTAGGCACCATAAAAGCCTGTATCTTATTTTTAAATGTGGATCAACTTTGGTTTTCTTTACCTTTTTTTTCTATAGATTGCCCACCAGTACTTTTTGAGGTGTCCTGCTCTAATAACGGTGTCCAGATTGGAGGCTACCCATGGCACTACATTTACACTCCACCACATAAAAACTACAGAGGAACTCACCACATCTGTTCACTTAAGGACAGCACCATGGTATATTAAAAGATTTTGTTCAAATGTGCAATACAAATAGACATCATTATATCACATGTTATAGAAGTAGTAATTTCAGCTTTAAACATGAGACATATTTAATTACTTTTAATGAATGTTGTGCAATACACTGAACTTCCACAAAATTGGTCAGATCAGTAGTTTAGAAGTAGTATTGTGTTTCTACAGCACCTGCGGAAACTTTATCAGACCCATGTATATATGCCTCAACCAGCGGCTTTTGGATGCAATATCACTTTCAGAGCCTGGTTGTGTTGTCTAAATTATTGCTTACGATGTACTAAGTTTGGGCAATAAAGTGTTTAGAGTACTGCAGTGCAGCACTGAAGGCCTGCCTGAGAAAGGGATTTATTATTGTAAAATTATCTAAGTTGGAATGTCAGTACCTTGGACCTTTTCCACATCCACACAACTAGCCAATTGCAGCATAATGTGTGTATAAGTTTTAGATTTCCTGTTTCACTGGGATGGCAAACTAGTTAAGACAGACCTCACCTATCCATAGTTGTAAAGGTTATGGGGTAGAAGGTGTAGAGCAATATTCAACCATTCAGCATATAGTTAAAGCTGCGAGAATCCAGAAAATCAGTTCAGTTATAAAGCAGAACTCTTATTTCATTTTTATTTTTTATTAATTTTGAGAGGAAAATCTTAAGTTATTATGTGTTTATGGTACATTAATTTAATTAACGAGTTCATATATTACTTTCTAACCTTGTGAAATTAGGCAACAAATGGAATACAAAACATGAACTGCTGCTCTTTAGAGAGTGACGGGATCTTTTTCCATCCAGACGATTCAGGACGGATTATCCATGTCGGACCTACTTCCATAAAGTTAGTCCTCCAGTCAGCATTTACATAACATTTGTATAAAAACTGTAAGGAAACGCTCAGATCTTCCTGTCTTTTTTCTTTTTTCATCAAGTGTCCTAAAAATCCTCGGTGAACTTAACAGTCCTCTGCCATCAAAGGTAGTTGAAGATTTCTCTATGAAGACTCATCGAGATAATGTGAGTATATTACCTAATGTGTTTTACATGAATGTTGTCACATATCTGATCATTTCCTTCATGTAGAGATGGGCTGTATGTGAAGGTTTGTAATCTCACATACTTGAATGTTGCTGTTTTTTAACTTTTACAGCCTTCCTCTCCAGTTACTGTCACCTCATCAGGCCGTGCAGTGAAGAGAAGATTTCATCAGCTGGACGATGATCCCAGTCAAGAGGTACCAACTGGCTGCTTTTTTAACATTTCTGTGCTGTTTGCAGAAACATGCAATTTGGTCTAAATGATTTACACAGTCAAGCGGTTGATTATTTAATTTATATACTCTCTTGGGATGCCTAGAGGTAAATCGAGTCCTGTATATTGTTTATAGCCTAACATGTTTAAATTTGGGATGTTTTGTCTTTTAGTCCCATGAAAAACTAAATCAAAAAATGGTTTGACTACTGTGCTGTCACTGTATTAAAATATGATGTTGTTTTTTCTTCAAATGTCCAAAAACTGTTGCAAATACGTAGATGAACTACATCAATTTTATTTATTCATTCCAAAACTAGGATTTGAGTCCATTTTACCTACATGGTTTGTTTCTAAGAACTGTCTGAGAAGTTTTCTGTAGAGACTGTTTGGAAGAGATTAGCATTGTAAATTCAACACTGTTTTTTGATAAAGAAAGTGTCCCAAGCTAATTTAAACCATACTAAAGGAGCTATACCTGATATAATTTTAATCTTTCTAAGAAAAATGGTTTTTACACTGTATATTATGTGGTAAAAGGGGTAAGTCCATAAACCGTAATGACTCATTGATTGCGCATATGCACGAGTCCTGGCCTGGACTCGTACATAAACGTAACTAATGAGTCATTCATTTTTATGGGCTTAAAGGGGGTTAGTCCGACTTCCGCCTTTTTACCACATAATATACTGTTTAGAAACCATTTTTCTTAGAAAGATGAAAATAATATCAGGTAAAGCTCCTTTAATCCGAAATAATCACAATCAAAGCAGTAAGTGATTTGGAGATGTTATTTTTAATCACTATCAAACTTAAGCCCATTTGTAGCTACAGGTGTATGATTCTGATTTAATTTTTTTGATGCACAAGAAAAGACTAACTTGGTCTTGAACAATGGATTCTCTCAAGATAATGGTTTATCAGTTCTTATGAAAAGTCAGCAGCTTCATAAATCTACATGATCCCTCTGTTATAGGGCAAATCTCAAAGTTAGTGTTGGCTTATTTTTTTTTTTAAAACTCCTGAAATGCTTTTAAAATGCCTGGTGACATGTGAGAACACAAATGTCTTTAACCTTTGGTCATATTTTCTTTCATGTTTTCTTTGCAGAATTTTTCCACCTTGACCCTTGTATAAAAGGTCCAGAACATGAGACGATGAATAAACATGTCTTCCTGCTCATTTGCCAAATGTGTGTGTGGCTGTGAGAATGTGTCATTTGAGCTAACCCCCACTATTATCAACACAATAAGGAGCCTCATCTCTCAATACGATTTAATGGAGAACGCAATAAAGGAAAACACAGCAGTTTCCACTGTGCGATTTCTGCCTCCTGCACATTTTAGATGGCTTTTCCCCTCACTTCCTCCCTCACTTTTCCAGCCAGGATGGCGTCTCTCCAGCAGAAAGCCTTAAACTCTGATGTGCTTGTGTCAACAGCGACTGTAGAAAAAGACTGGACCAAATTATCTAGAATTTCTATCAAAATTCCTGGTGATCTTGAATCATAATGGAGACATTCATGTTCACATTCATAACAGATGTGTGAAGTATTAACAACAGTGTGTCGTCAGCACTACATATCCCTCCCTCTACAAATTCTTCAGGCCTTTTTACTTCTACAAAATGAGAACTTTCTTCATGAACATCTGTCAGGATCATACCAGTGGTGATTCACATTACATCTTAACAGACATAAAAAAATCTTTAGAGGTGCGAAATTAAAAGCTAAATTGAATGAAAATGGGGCAAAATCAACACTTTATTGCACCGAGAGAGCTATTGGGAAGCTTTTTGTTGAATTGTGTTGGAAAGTAATACTTTGGAGAGCTTCCATCTTGTATGTAACTTGCATAGATAGTAACACTGTACTGTGAAATTCAGCTCAATGTTTTTGATCATGCAGACTTTCCGAATGGTGGAATATGAAGATGAGCTTGACCTCCTGGCTGTAGTGGTAACTAATGGTGAGGAGGAAGAAGGAAGAGCTCACATTCTGCTGCATGACAACCAAACCGGGCAGTTGCAGCGGAGGACTGATCTGGTTGAACCTTGGGATGAGGTGAGTAACTTAACAGGGAAATTAATACCTGATTGAGCTGTTTATATCTGTATTAATAGGTTCTTTTATCTTTTGTTTCAGACATATCGACACGAGTTGTTCTTTGACAAAGACACAATTGTTCATATTGAACAGAAGAACAGCAACTTCTGCTGCCATGTTTACAAACTCAAAATTTCCAGAAAATAACTGGCAGACAAATGTAGTTACAGCTACTAGAGAGCATTTAATGACCACCTTTATGATTAGTTTTTCTATTTTTCTTAATATGATGTATTTTTAAATGGTTCACTGCATCTTTTTTAATGAATTCCACTTGATCATTGTTTTTAAATCCTTGTAAGTCTAAATTTTAACTATCACAACTATTTCCTTTTTTTAATCACTATCTGTTAGTAAAATGGCATATTTTTCTAAGTTGCTGGATTTTTCTCCTTTTTTCATCAATGTTTAACTAATAAGACATTCATAGTGTTTCCATATGATCTGTGTGTGCTGCATTACTTGAAACTATGTATGCTTTTCTATTTTCTGAATTAGTATGACCCTGAACATCATTAGATTTTTATACAAGTCCCAAAAATAGTTTAAGATAATTGACTGAAGCATTGGAGAGGAAAAAGGGGCGAATAGGTTGTTGATGCTCATCGGACAGGAAAAGGTTACAGCGCCATCTATAAATTTAGGTTATACTGATCCACAGTCAAGATAGATTCTGTGCCTCCATCTATTTATTGCCTACACCCACTTTCTCCAATGCAGGGATGCTGGAGCATATCCCAGCAGCTACTAGATCTAGATCAAGATTACGTTTACTGTCCCAATGTTGGAAATTAATCTTGGTCTTTCTCCCCAGCTGCAGCCATAACATTTATGAACAACATTCACATTCATGTATTTGCATCAAACATAAAAGCATAGCAATTTTTTCAAAGAATAGTGCAGTAGATTCAGATTATGTACGATGATATGTATAAAAATCTGGGGATAAGAGGGACCATAAAAAGCAAATGAAAAAAAATAAAATAGAATACATAAACAACAATCATAAAAAAGATAGATCTTTGCTCCTTCCTACATGTATTTGTGTTTAAAAGCCTAATTGATAGGGACAAATGAGTGTTTACATCTGATTAACCTGCATCGAGGGATTTTGTGTCTCCTCCCTGATGGCAGCAGCTCACACTCTGCAGAACATGGGCCATGTCATTGTTTTATGGGCTTGTCTTTCAGAATAGATGGTCTGCAGTGTCTGTGGTTTTCCATGCAGTTTTTAATAAGCATAGTAGCTTATTTTTGTAGTTTCACAGCAAGGTCACCAAACCAAGCTTTGATGATGTATCCGACAAGGCTCTCCAGAACAGCCGTATAAAACAACATGACCCTTTTTTTTCATTCCATAAATTCTTTGTGTAGAAAATGTAGTCGCTGATTAAATCTACGACAGAGGTGGTCAATATGAGAAACCCAAGTTAAATAATTGTCTATGAATACTCCTAGGTATTTGTGCTGTTCAGTCCTGTGAGTGTAGGTAACCACAGACGTGAGGTCATCTACACACCCCATGAGTCAAACACCATCATCTCCTGTGTTTTGTTTGTATAAAGAACTCAGAATATCTCATTTGTGCTTACTTGCTCTCAGATTTGTTAAAAATTAATGATACTACCTGATAATAACAGGATTAAAGTGCTTTAATATTTTGATTAAGAGGTGTGGCTGCAGCATGAATCTACCAATTACAAAAGAAGCATATGAGTTTGACTCCTCCAAAGAATGTTTTCCTTTCCTAATCTGTAGTTATTTGTAGTTTTCGGTTGAGTTCTTTCTGCATATTTTTCAGCTTAAGACTCGCCCTCATGATTTAATACAGTCTTTCTCTGTACTATACCTGCTTTTACTGAATTTCCTTGGAAATGTGGTTTATTTGGATATGAAGTGATTACTTTCTGAGTAAACCCATTTTCTTTACAGAATTTTGATCATATCACTGGCCTCCTCGCTCCAGTTACATGAATTATTATGTCTCATAATTTTGCCAAAGATAATATTTTTAACTGATTCATAAAGGAGATCTCTGTATCATGTTTTCTTAGCATTTCTCTGGTTGGTTTCCTAATGTTACGGGTGGATGTGAATCAGATCTGATGGACCTGCTCTGACACAATGTGGCAGGTTTAACAAAAGGGATTTGCCGTCTGACGTTATCTCAAGCAGACTGAGTAGTGAAGGTGACTCAAATTATTGTTTCGTGCTAGTTCCAGATCAGTTTACAGAGCATCCTTACATAGGTTGCTAATAGTGTTTTGATTGTTCAAGTAACTAAATTAAAATATTCTAATTGAATAATCTTCTCATGTATAACCTTTTCTTACACAAAGATAAAAGTAAAAGAACTCAAGCTGCCCTCATAAAGGTCCTCTGAACTTAGATTTTAAACATACTTATCATCAACTTGTCAAATTAGTACTTTTAAGATTTATAATAATTTATTCAAACAAAAACGAATAAAAAAACTGTAAAGATGTTGAAAGAATATGTAAAAATGAGTGTGTGTGTGTGTGTGTGTGTGTGTGTGTGTGAATGTAGTGTAAAAGACACACTTATTGGACTGTACATCGAGTAAATTGGTGCAGTCTGGTGAATAGTTGTATTGCAACCAGTTCAGAGAGGCGTTCGTTTATGTCAGATCACTGACGGATAAAAAGCTTGGAATACAAGTGATGTGCAGGTTTAATTAAAAGTTTACCACAAAGTGCAAATTACTCTTTATTCTTTAAAAAAAACAATCAAGTAAAATTTTCTTGGAACTCTGATTTTGATTGCCGTTAAATAAAGGAAAACAGTGAAAAGTAAGAGTTAAACTGAGGTCAAAGGATGACACAGCAGAAATATTTTACAGGTCCCAGACTTCTGTAACCACAGAAGTTACAAAACGTCGCTCCTCCAAACACTTGCGTAGCTCCGCGTCACGTGACCGCGGTCCGTCCCCGGCAGTCAAAACTTAAAGTTGTTGTAGTTGTATGAAAACAGCCGCCTGGGTCGAACCTCTCCGTCCTGCTGCTCCTAACACACACAGATGGCGATGGAAAATCTGAAACAGTTCGTGTTTGTTCTGTCTGCTGCCGGAGCCGTCGGCCTTGTCTCTATAATATTCGTACTGAAATGGGTTCTCCACTTCAAGGAAGGTTTAGCCTGGGATGGAGGACTGGCTGAGTTCAACTGGCATCCGGTGCTGATAGTCACAGGCTTCATTTTTTTGCAAGGAATAGGTAAGATAATTTACTTTCCAGGAAATAGGGGTTGCAGATGGAATGAGGGATTTGTCTATAAAAAATGTAAACAAAAACAGGAAATGTGTTCAGAAAATTCATCTGGTTTTCTCAAGAATCTGGGGGGAGGGGGTGGCACTGCCCTGAAGTATTTCCTTTGCAGTTGTAAACTCTGAGTGGACGTAGGATATTCAAAACATGATGGATGAATTACATCAATAACTCATCTCAAAGATACACTCTTAACAAATAGCATTTAGAAATCTCATTGTTTGACAAAAGGAATGCTTTTTTAAAGTGCTCATTTAAGAAACGGAGACAACCTCAATTACTCATGTTATGTGGTGAAAATAAGATGTGTTAACAGGCACTGACTTATCCTGTCTTGCAGCTATAATTGTCTACAGGCTTCCTTGGACCTGGCAGTGCAGCAAATTAATGATGAAGTTCATCCACGCTGGCTTAAACTTAACAGCCTTCGTTTTCGCTGTTGTTGCCATGGTGGCAGTTTTTGACTTCCACAATGCTGCCAAAATTCCTAACATGTACAGTCTACACAGCTGGCTGGGCCTGATTGCAGTCATATTGTACGGTTTACAGGTAAATGCTTCTTTTTTCAGTGTTTGTGAAATCATTTATGGTAAACAAAAACATTCTCAGATATATAATTATTGTGTGTTTAAACTTCGGCTTTAGTTGGATTTTCAACCTTATTTTGTTTCTAAAATGCTAAGTCAGGGTGAATAGCACTCTTCATGGGTCAAGTATTTGACCAGTGGGGGGGGGGGGGGGGGGGGGGCGGCGGGCGGGGGGCGGGGGGGGGG
>JAVQJG010068002.1:0-14540 GCA_036024015.1 Craterocephalus amniculus | reverse complement strand
GCGAATCAATGCGTGGTATTGCGTGACGCCAGCAGCTCCGCCCAAACCGTACCGTTCCATTTTCGATGGACCCACAACTGAAGTGGGGCCATAAATGGTCCGGAACGGGTCGGTTTAATGGGGCGCTTCCACAATGGAAACACTCAAAATAGCGACCCGACCCGTACCGACCCTCTCAGTGGAAACGGGGCAAAAGACACTCACATTCATGCTCATATAAAATAGCAGTAGCATATATTAAGCAAGAGTCAAGACATGGCAAGGTACAGAGAGTCCATGTGAGGAAGGACCACCTGTGGGAGGCCCCCCATAAACTGAGGGGCAGCGCAGTCTGAAGACACAGTGAACCCCGCCACCAAGGCCCCCCTGGGCAAAGGTGAAGACCAGGGAGGACTCCACAGATGGTATAGAAGTCCCCTGGCCCGGGAAACCCACAAGGGCCCTCCCATGAAGAAGCACTGGAGCAAAGAACAAGAAATTAAAAGAACTAAAATGCAGATAAAACAGAGTATTAGTTAGATATAAAAAGTTTCGAATTAAAGTATGAAAATAAATCTTTAATCATATACGCAAAGAGCGTATAAAAAAGAAAAACATAGATGAATGAATATAAGAATAAATAACCAACGTAAATTAATTAACAAATAGCAATCAAATGTATTAAATGCTAGAAAATAGGTTCAGATAGAATATTGTTAGTCAGTTAAAAGCCAGATTAAAAAGGTGGGTCTTGAGTCTCCCTTTTAAAAATATCAGCAGTGTCTGTGGCCCTGATGCTCTTTGGCGGGCTGGGCCATAGTTGGGGACCATAGTGGCTGAATGCAGCCTCCCCGTGGGTCTTTGTCCTCACTTATGGTAACTTAGCAGTCAAAGGTATGGTAGTCACAGCATTCTGCTGCTGAGCTGACAGTTGGCCAGCAAGGGAAATGTATTGATTGTTGTTCGTTGACAAAGAGGACCTTGTTATGCTCTCACTTCTGCTATCTGTTCCCTCGTCATCCCGCCCTTATTGTCCATTCAATGTTATAGATTCACTTTGAGTTGTACATGTTAATGATCAACATGAGGTAAATTTGTCACTGCTTGAGATGGATAAATAGACATAAGTACTTGTCACATATTTGGCTGGATAGTAGTACATTTTTTAAACTTACCCAATGGTTAACTTTGAATGGATCTTTGCTATTAATCATGCTGAAAACAAAATTGCTGGTCATCTTTTAGACTTTACAGAGATGAAACATTGCAGAGGTTTTATGTCTTTTGACTTCCAAGATGGTCTACAGGGAAAACCCTGGTTAATGGCTTGGCCTGAGGTGGATTGTATCACCAGGAAACACCCGTGGGGAAATGTGCATAGAGCAAGAAATATCAATAGAAAGAGCTCCATGTCAGCCGGCACTGCTAAAGGCATATTCATGCATAATTTATTCCTCTGTGTCTATACCTTCCAACACAGAGAGACATACAGCACATGCTCAGGGACCTGTCAGCTCTGATAAACAGCTCTGCTCTCAGCGGTTCCTTTAGATAGTCACAGATGTACCGTTAGCCACCTTCGGGGCAAAAAGGATAGATCCAGTCAGGGACAAATGTCGGAACCGTTTGGTTTATTACTAAAGCTCTGTGAAGAACCATAAATATAACGTTTATAGTATTTGGTTAGCAAAAAAAACAGTTCCTGAGTGTTCGACTCTAATTATTTAAGAGCTTCTTAATCATTTAAATAATGTTTTATCATTTGCTAGCATGCATATGGCTGAATAAATGTTTTTACAACTCATACACAATACTTGAATCCTTTTCAGATTCATATAATTGGTTTAGTGAAGTCCAGTGTTTACTTACTGCCAAGCAAAAGTGCTCAGCTTGCATCTTTATGCTTTATCATTTCAGTTGTGATTGTGTCTGGTAGAGATAATCAGGCGTTACTTTTAGAAATGGCATCTTTTTTAGAGCTGCATTAAGTTTAGCGTTATATATAACAGAGGGAATGTGGAACTGAGCGGACACGGCGCTGCCTGTGATATTTATTCTGTCACAGTTAGCGTCCACAGACAGAATAATCGTGTACCCGCTTAACGTCACAGGGACAAAAGGTCATGCAGGAGTTCGCAGCTGTTCTCTGATGAGGGTTTGTGTCCATTCCTGTGAAATGTGATTAATGTGGTTAATTCAATTCAAACATGTAATGAGTTTTAGTATTAAGAAAAATGTGTACCAGGCTGATATTTCATGCAGGTTTCCTGTTTGTCTCTCTGCAGGAAATCGTTGACAAAGATGGCAACAGCAAGCTCCTCTCCTTCACCATCCCGTCTCTATCAAAACCATCAGTCTATCATGAGGTAGGACTCCGAACCGCCTCTTTCTGCCGTGTTGTGACGCCGCTTTCTTTAGTTTCCCACCAGCGCCCACCCTCGTCGTATCTTAGGGGCACATTGAAATGGATATTTGAAAGATGGCACCTCTGCTGTGTCCTGAAGCTACAGGAGGTTTATTTTCATTAACCTCACCTTGAGGGCTCGGCTGTGAACGTCTGCCAGAGCAACTTCTCTGTTATTCAAAGATTTAATTAAAAAGAGCATTTAATAATGCATGTGCATGTTGATTTCTCCGGATTTAAAACGAGAGCACTTGGACTTTCATCGATTCCTCTCTCAGTCCATTTGGCTCTTTCACTCTGCTCTGCGTCACTCTGTCACACGGGGTTTGTCCGCCCTCGCTCAGCTGACCTGCTGATAGAAACAGGACACGGTGTTTATGTACTCTTGTCTAGACCTAGAATTCATTAACACAATGTTTAACAGAACGTGATGACCTAGGATCATTTTGGGCCAATGTCCCGTTTTTTCCGGCCCTTTTCACCTCCCAAAGCACAAAGTGAATATTTTCATCCGGCACGGCAGCCCGCAGTCGCTTCCCATCTGTGCACATGTGTGAGTGTTGATAAGATTAGAGTGTGTAGTGTGCGCTGAAGGCGATTTATCACAGTAATTATAAGCTTCATAAGCTCTTTCCTGCACGCTGAGAGAATGAAGGAAGCATCGAGGCAGGAGGAGAGGGATCTTGTGTGTATTTGTCTCTGTGACTGTAGTGTGACTCTGCTTCACGTGGACTTATTCATAGGCTTCCAGCAATAACAAAAAAAAACTGAATCCCTCCCTCCCTTTTTTATGCATCTATTTCTCTTTGCTCTTTTTTGCGGAATTACTCAAAGATGACCTCTGCTGTGCATACCAATGATAGAAAGCATCATCTGATCCCATCTGTGCACAGTTAGAGTGTATTCTGTCATTATGTGCACCTCTTCCTCTCTTTCTTGCTCTCATGAAAGACATGCTCCCAGCTTGAATCTCCTCGCCGCGTCATGTTGAGTTGTATCTCTGGTAATAATATTATGGAAGCAGGCGTCGTGGTAGCAGAGGCTGTGCACAGCTCTGTGGGCTGAAGAGTAGGGTTGGCTATTCAATTTAGATTAATTTCAATTTGATTCACTATTGATACATTTTCGGATATTGACGTTGCATTCATATTTCTTGAATATTAGACATTTGCAGATGGCAATGTTCATGAAACTCTGAAGCAACCTTTCAACAGTGTGTATTTTATATACATTTAATATTCATGTTTTCATTTAAAAAATGTCCAGAAGCACTGGCATGTCACATACATAAATAACATTTATTTGTGAAAATAACCAATGTTACATGTTAAACAGATTACAGTGTCAACAGAAAGAATGGCAAAATAAAAATGAAGCTTTCTTTTAAAAAAAAAAAAAAAGAAATAAAAAAAAGATCTTGGCACTGTATGAATCGATTGTGGATTTTTATTCTTAAATCGATTAATCAATTTTTTTATACCTATCTCTACTGAAGAGATATTATGATGGTCAGGTGACATAAAATAAGTACGGTGGGAAATTTACCCACCGTACTTAGAAGTTGGTCTGTCACTCAGTTAAGGCATCAGCAAAGGTGTGTATGGCCTTATAATTATAGCAGGGCGTCTTCAGTAGAAGAAAGGATTAGGAAATATGAAGGGACTAATGTGGAATTAGTGACCTTAATGTTGCATGAAGGAATTATGGCCAACAGGTTGTGCAAATGGTAAATGGACTGTATACTTGTATAGCTTGTATAGCACTTTTCTAGTCACAGACCACTCAAAGCGCTGTACATGACAAATCTCATTCACCCATTCATACCCATTCACACAGCACCTATATTGATACATACTGGGTGCTTAGGAGCTAACATTCACACACATTTATACACCCGATAGGCACATCGGGAGGCAAGGTAGGGTTCAGTGTCTTGCCCAAGGACACTTCGACATGTGCCGAATCGAACCGCCGACCTCCTGTATTAGTAGGCGACCGCTCTATCCACACTGAGCCACAGCCACCCGCTGTGCAGTCAGTAGTTTAGTCAAAAGAATGTGATATTAGACCATGAGAGCAACGATTAAGCCGAGCAGAGAGATGGCAGACACTCAGTGGTCCAGTTAAAGGTGAGACTTGGAGGAGGCCCAGCAGCAAAATGATTCAACTTTTAAAAAGGGAGGGGAACAAATGTAAACGCTTACCATAGCAGATTCCCATTTTCACCCTGTAAAGCTAGTGAACAACAAGAACGCGATATTTTCACTTCCTTTTAAATAAAGAGTTAAAGCTGTTAATAAAGATGTGAATGCATAAAAGATGTGTGCTGGTTCATTTTTACAGCCTTCCAGTCTGGGCTCCATGGCTCTGACAGAGGGAGCTCTATGCCAACATGACCTGATCAGAGTGGTGTACAGCGGCCTCCACCCCCAGAGAGAGACCTTCACTGCACAGAACAGGTACCACGGCAATCAAAACAGCTGTTAACAGATCTAGCATCAACATAAAGTCTTTAACCCTGTGGATATTGTGTTTCTGACTTGTATATTCATATTTATGCTACCCTAAATAAGATCTACTGAACAAGAAAGATTCTTAAGATAATCAGATCATAACCCTGGAAGCCCGATAAACCTCTAACGCGGAGACTCAGCAAGCCTGAGAGCTTTTTTGGCCCTGGCTCTCTCTCTGCAGCTGTGGATGAATGATAATCTCAGCATAGTCATGAAGCATGGTAGAAATCCTGCCTGAAAAAATGGCAGCTCTGAAATGAGCAGAGCACTACGTTTTTATTTGCAGTGACATATATGCTGAGGCAACTATCCAAGCTGTCACGTGAGGGCCATACGGATAACACTGGTCATCCGGTGGATCGTCCAGATCAGAGTGGCTGCCATCGACTTACAGCATCATAAACAAAGTGAATGGATTGCAGTGAGGCCAGGCCTCACAGCTTATCTGCATATCTGTCTGTGGGACTGGGCCCGAGGTAGTGCTTATGATTGAGAAGACGATCCAAAGCTCACTCCAACCAATAATATCCAGCTCCTCACAGCCGGGCATGGCCTTTATACTCCTGCTCCTTCTCCTAGTTGTCTGAGACTGACACCCATTTCCAAAATGCTCTAGTAAAAGCCAGTCGTTTAATGCAGATAGTTTAGTTTTATATCAATTAAGTACCACGATCTGTTTCAAAAGGAAAGATTATTCTCGTAGCAGATGTTGGAGTAGGTGCAGTGGTCTGTACCCCAACCCTCTCATAAGAGATAATCGACCTTTACAGAGAGGAAGTTCTGGTAGTTGTTAGGTAAAACTTCTAACAGAGGAGCTGTCAATCACACAGTCCATATCTCATCCAGGTTTTATATTCGTTCATGAAGTGACCCCTTTGTTTATCTACTTATTTCCAGCTTTACGAAATAAAAACACTCCAGTTAGAAAAATTTGGTCTATTACTGCCAAATATTTTACCAAAAATCTTTCATGTGGTGCTTCCTACCTGAGTTTGAATTACTTTTATGTCTTAGCATACAAGTATGAATAACACCGAACATGAGAACTTCAGACAAACTGTTTGCCAAGCATGTGGTTTAACAGTTGCTCATAAATTGCTTGAGTAATTCTATGTACATAGCTCTCATTGGGGATAAAAAAAAACCCAGCAGTATTTTGGATACATTTTGGAAACAAGAATAGCCAGGTTGTGGTTGGTCTGATATGAAATAAAATATTTAATTTCTCTTGCTTAGCAAAATAAACATCATTGTAGTAAGGGTCTGTATTGATGTGGTTGTCTCTCTCTGTGGTTGCAGGTTTGAGGTGTTGTGTTTCCTCATGCTCTGCTACAACTCAGCGGTGGTCTACATGCCCCTTTCTTCCTATCAGTCGGTCTGCAGGATGAGCTCACGGTGAGAAAACACACTTACAACACGTCAGTAGTACCCTTCTCCTCTTCTGTATGTTAAATTAGTCGTTCACCACCTCTGACCTGCAGTCTCACACTAACCTCGCACCGTCCTCTCTGCTGGAGGATTTGAAAAGTACAATTGTATTAAAGCTGAGTAAATCAGCTCATGTGGTCGGCCAAATTAAAAACCAAACTGCTGGAAACTTCAGTCTGTCGGAAACACCGGGACGCCATGGAGATAGGATCAATTTGCTAAATTTACAGTCTGAGGACCTGTCGTGGAGCCTGGGGGTGTTGCAGAGTGGCGTGCAGACAGTTCAGGGTATGAGTCCCTGCCGACTGCTCGCGAACAGACAGCCAGTGCCTGAAGCGAGCTCAGTCTAGACGAATGGCAGACTGCGTCTGTGCAGATTTCTAAGCATTCTTTCAGCTCCCTCTTGTCTAACTTCACCTGATCTGTACAAATGTGCTGTAGCTCCTTTTTAGCTCTCCAGGCTTACAGTTTGATGCCTCTCCTCTCTCAGGAAATGAGAGGTCGTTGTTCCCCTCTGTTCCCATCCAGGTTCCACTGATCTGCGCTTGGTGGAAATTTCGTTTCATCAGTAAAAACATTGAGTCTTATTTTTCCTCCAGGTTGTGCGTATGTGGTTTCCCGCGGCAACAGCAGAAACTTTGGAGAGAACCTTGCAACCGCGTGCTGCTGGACCCTGAATTCATGGTGCAGATGCTGACTGCCGTTTATCATGCCATGTACGTATCTCTGGAGCCGCAGGAGCTGCTTTTTTTCATTTGGCTGTGTGAAAACAGACAAAGCTCAAGGTGAACTTACACGACAAACATTCTTCATTTGAAAGAGCGTTTCTGACCCGAATGATGTTTTAGGTCTCTATCAAATTCTGTAGAAAACGCTCTACATCTGGTCCTTTTTATCTATAAAGATTGTTAGTAGACTTCCAGGGAATACACATACATGTTGACAGTAACAGAGTATGAGATACGAGATGATTAGAATTAAGTTAGTACTTTGTTTTCTCTGAGAGCTGCAGGTCAAAGTGTAATTTTTGCTTTTAACGTAAGCGCAGCATCCGCAACGAGAGCACAGTTTTGATTTTAGTTTGCATTGACAATCTCCTCAAAGGATAAGCGAGCACTCTACCAAGGACAGAAGCCTCCTGCTGTATTCACAGATTATATCTACAGTGTATTGTGTGAGCAGGCGATCTCACCCCCCCGACGAGGACAGTCATTGCAAAGCTGATTATAACTCCTTGATGACAGGTAGTCCTCAGAGATGAATCTCCTGATATGATAGCAACAGGAATCGCTACTATTACAGGTGTGCTGGAAGGAAGGGAGAGAGAGATGGAGTAAACATTCTCGCTGCTGGAAGGTCACACGTCAGCAGTCAGGAGATTGGAGCGAAATGTATTGCTGATTTAATTTTTTTTATTAAAAGACCTTCTTCACGTGTGTATGAAAGAAAAAGATGACTGTTATTTTTAGTAAACCCTGCCTCATGGTGTCTTGAGCTTGATGTAGGCGAACATGCAGCCACAGCTCCACACATGCAACGGGACCTTGGCTCACACAGAGGACACTGGGATTTAGGTTAATATGTCTGCTAATGCTGCGCAACGATAATGCCACATAAGGACATAAAGAGAGGTCCGTAGGGATATCAGGACATCAGAGGGGGAAGGAAGGAACAAGCCTTTTTGTTTAAACCATATTCTGGCACTTTTTGAACCTCAAAAATATCAAAGAGCCTTTTTTTCCTCTTCTTTTTTTAAACCTGGCCATTCATCTCGGCCTTTAGATCTCCAGTCTAAAGGGTAGCCTGAAGCATTTATCCCAGGCTGTGTGATTGTTGCAGTTTGCAGAACTGGATCAAAAAGCGAGATCGTCGAGTCTGTTGTAAATGTTTTTAGTTTTTTTTATAAATAACAAAAGAAATATATGGAGGGGAAAGAACATCACTTAAAAGGTGACACCCCTCTGTTCTGAAATAGACGCAACATCCTAGATCACAGTTAGTCTGTTCTGACTTACTGTTATATGTGTAACTTACATACAGGCTTAACAAACAGGATGGAAATATCAGCAACCTTATAATCAGCTCTGCTGAGTCATGTGTTCATGACCTCTGTAGCTGTAACTGGTAACCAACCCATTACAGTGAGAATATGACATACAATGACAGAATCATTTTAAATAAACAAAAAATGCAGCCTTAAATATTTTCAACAAACAAGCAAAAAAATATGAGAAATTGCTATTTATCATATCATATATCACTCATAAGCTTATATTTCACTGAGCAATTCTTTAAGGTGATCAGTGCAATCAGATGTTTTTTGTAACTGTCAATCAGACAAGTGCTCTCATTGGTCCAGGATCATTTTCTAAATTATTATTATTTCAACTCAGTTGAATTAAGAAACGTCTTATTCACTAAATTAGAATTTAGCAAGTCTTTATTTAGTACTTTTTCAGTCTCTAGTTATTTGAATTGCTATTAAGTATTTTGCCTTTTTATTTTATCTTTATTTATGTAATAATTTAGCATGCAACTGTACATATAGTTAAATATGTACGGCAGCTGCTGCTATCATCTCTTGATAACCAGTCATAGTTCAGCGGATGTGACTCAGACAAAAAGGGAATCTCCTGTTTACAATACTAAGTTTGGAGCTACACGTTGTTAAACTTTGGTGTTTTTGTTTTGTGTAGATACAATGGAGAGTGGGAGATGGGGCGAGAAGCTCTGGAAGACATTGTGTACCGGGCTCAGCTGGAGCTTTACTCCCAGCCTCTCCTGGTAAGACCAGCAGCACTGTGTTTGGACTCAAATCAAAACGGTTCAGATTTTTTTTTTTTTGTAAAAAAGGACATTTTGATTTACAGTTTTTCTTACAAATTGGCATCATAATCAAAACTTTAAAATACCTTTTTGTGTTTTATGCCTTCTTCAGCTTGGGAATGCCATGAAAAACTCGCTGCCAGAAAGTGCTCCCGACGAGCCACAAGGTCGCAAGGTGCTGCAGGTGGAGGTTACACCCACCATCAGCCGTATATCCATCTCAGCAATCACCACCGCCTCCATACGGCGCCACCGCTGGAAGCGAGAGGGTAAGGCTAAAGACTGGCAACAGCAGGAAAAGCTGCCATCTTGGCTGCAGCACATTGTGAGGTGGGCCAGTCTTCTGTGCAGGAGAGACGGATCACAGTCTGTTTATTCACTAATGTAGAACCTGAGGGTAGGTCGCGTAAGTAAGGGGAGCTTACAGTTACGATTAAGCTGTAACTTACGATTAAGCTGTAACTTTAGAGTTTGTTGCCTTTTTTATGTTTACATAAGGCCGCAAGAGGGGATTGTTTTGGTGAGAAAAACTTCTCTGACGTTTGTCCCAACAGTGAGAATGAAATTTTGGGGTTTTTTTGTAAACTGTTTGCATTATTAGCATCACCTCAATGGTGTTTTCTTGTCAGTTACTTTCAGTTGTGTTTCATTAGTTTGTGTTTTAGTCCTTTAGTCACCCACTGCTCCCTATTGCTCTTTTTTTTGCTTGTCTTGTGGGCTTTTATATCAACAGTAAAAGTTTAGGTTGGTGGCTTAAGAGAATCTCTGAATAAAATAACGCCCGTAGATTCTGCCGCGTCCGATTTAGCTAGTAGATGAACAATTTAACTCCGTTTTTCTAAGTTTTGTAGACTACATATACATTTAGACGAGTGTTAGGCCTGCTGTGCCCAAGACTAGGCCAGCATTGATAAAAGCTTCCTGCTACTAAAGAATGGCATTTCCTCATCTGTTGTTGACTCCCAGATTGTTTTGACTACTCAAGCGCTGCAGAGTTGAGCCTCGCCTTCAGTCCTCCTAGCCTCGCCAAGCACCAGCACCACCCTCCCTGGGAACCTGCAGCTAAAGAAGAAAGAGGAGGGCGGCATCACAGCCACCACAGCAGCAGCAGCATCATTCCCCCCATCACACTTGAGGGTAGGGGACAGGGGCGGATGCTCAGAGCAGCGAGGGTCTCGGGAGGAGGCGCTTCTTCGATATTCATCTCCCCCGACCCTCCTCCTGCTCTCCCTCCCCGGCTTGAGGCGGTTAACTCTGCCGTTCCCATCGTTGCTGCCTCTTCACTTCCCCAGAGTATACTAACTCATCCAGCCTATGAGACCCTGAGCCAGCAGCCCCTCTACTACCAGATCACTGCTGCCGCATTTAAAAGCGGAAGAGTCGCCTATTCTGGGGTTGAAGGAAGTGCGGCTAGCGGCCATTTTGCATGAGCCCGTCATGTCATGTTCTCTCTTTTCCTCGTCATTCCTTTAACTTCAGACCGCTCCCCTCGTCACTCACTGAGCATGTTTAGCACCCAGCCTGCAGCTTGACCCTCAACTCTGGCCTTTCTCAACAAGTCTGAAAAGTGATTTCTATCTATGATTTCTTTTTTCTTTATTTTAATGAGGAGTATAGATCGGTTTTAGAAACTGGCACAGACTTCCTGCTTTCTTTGTGTCTGCGCTGCCCTTCTGTCTGACAGCACCAAATGTTTGGTCTCCCAGGCCAACAAGCACCCATCTGCTGCGGCCAGTCGGCAGCAAGAGATCGTCCATTTTGTTTTGTAGTCCAGCAGCTTCGCTCGGTGCCAGTCCCGCATCGCTGCATCTTTTCCACAGCTCAGTGATCGGGAACGAGCTCTGCATGCACGCGCCTCGGCAAACTTCTGGAAAACTCTGGCATCTTCAGCGTCTCCAAATGAGCAGCCGGAACAGCGCCTGATATGTTGAGAGACAAAAGCGACCGCATTGCGAGGACTGTACCGTCCTCTTTGTCTCGTTTAGACGAGTCCATGTTCATTCATGTTGTTTTGAAATCTTGAAGCATCTGAATCTGTCAGACTGAAGAGCAGCTCATTTCCTGGCTTATTTTTGGTGTTATGCACCTTCCAGTCGTCTTCCAGCGATCTTTCACTTCATTCAGTGCCGCTGAGCAGGAAAATCCTTTCACTCGTTTGATTATGTTGTAATTTGTCACCTTAGTGAGAGACTTGTGATTATTTCAAGAGCCTAAATCAGCCAATGTCTGTGTAATCACTGGTTGTTCTCTTGCAGAATGAAATAACAACCTGAACACAAATCCTTTAGTTTGGATTGCTTTCATATTGGAAATGACTTAATGGTTTTGCATGTTCAAATATTTTGATTGCATCTGCTTTTGGTTCACAATAATTTTTCGAACCATGCTTTTTTTTAATGTATTTATTTGGCCTCCTAAACTGAAGATTTCCATTCTTCTTCACAGTGAAAACTTTGTGTGAGTGAAGCCAGTACTCAGCTACTCTAAAACTTCTGCCACTTCTTGCAACTCTGAGCTCACGTTAGTCTTTAAAGTTACTTGGATCTTTCTTTGCTTTAAGTAAAGAAAAATGTTGATGTTTCTTAGCAAAATATATAACATGCGTCAACATTTACACAAACAACAGCTTTTGTTGTATTGGCTGTTAAAAAACTACAAGAGTAGTTTGTTTTACTTCAAAGAGGCTCCGATTAGCAAACTAAATGCACTGGTCTTGTTGTGCCGAGGTGCAAATGAAGTAAATATCAATTATTATTCTTATGTTCAGGTTGTTTTTTTTATTTCCTGTAAATGTAAACATTGTGAATCTCATCCAGAACCTAAGATGAATAACGTGAGTTATTACGCTCTTAACAAATATCAAGCAAAGATCCAGAAGCGTATGGAAGTTTTTACAGCACATTTCGTCTCTAAGAATATACACATACTTTACATAAAACATTAAAAGCAGTACAGCAGTGTGAAAAGGGGAACATCAGGAAATGAGAAGCAAGGAAAGGAAAAGAGAAATTGCATCAGATTGTAAGCAGCATTAAAACATGGTCAAGTTTAAAGATTCTAGCATTTCAGAAACAGCTGGTTCAGACTTTAAATGAAAAATATGGAAATGCAGCAAATAAACTGAGTGTTTCTGCTGATCTGAGGCTTTCTGGGAGTTTGTTCCAGACACGTAGAGCATAAAAGGTGAATACAGCTTCTCCATGTCTGGACTCTGGAAACCGATAAGAGACCAGATCCGGATGACCTGAGAGGTCTGCTGGATTCGTACTGGGTCAGGAGGTCACCAATGTACTTTGGTCCTAAACCAATCAGAGCTTTATAAACTAGCAACAGGACTTAAAAGTCAGTCCTCTGACGGACAGGAAGCCAGTGTAAAGACCCCAGAGCTGGACTGATGTGTCCACCCTCTTGGTCTTAGTGAGGACTCAAACAGCTGCAGTTGTCTAATTGATTTTTTTGGTTTATCTGTGAATAAGCTGTTACAATAATCAGGCCGACTGAAGATGAAAGCATGGACCAGTTTGTCCAGGTCCTGCCTAGAGATCCGATCTTTAACCTTGATAGTAGTCAGACTTTGTGATTCCCTTCATGTGTTTTACAAACTTTAGGTCTGAGTCTATCACTGCACGCAGGCTTCTGGTTGGTGGTTTTTAGGTGTGTAGAACGAAGCTCAGTTAAGGCATTAAGTCCTCCTCATGGTCCAGCTGCATGTCGAAGCACTTTTAGGCAGAAAATGGTGTGTGTTTTTCTTTATCGTAACTTATGCTCAAACACCTCAGAATTGAATCAGCATGTAGATGAAGACAAACCAGTTAGAGGCTGGCTGCAGCTGTGTTGGTGCAGCTTTATTTTGGGCTGCGGGTCTGTGATGGCTTGCAGACCGGCCCGTTTAGCTTCTAACCGGAGAGCACATCGGCACACCCCACAGATTGGCAGGATCATGTCGACCGGCCAACCGTGTGGCCGCTGCGCTGCCAGAGAAGCAAGGGACGGGGCAGGAGAGCATGCTTCTTCTCCTCATGTTATGTGCATGTCAGTCCAGACCTTTTCTTCTCAGTTTCTCCGTTTCTTTTCGGTGCTGTCTGTGGTTCCCTGTCGTCCGAATTCTGCTTGTCCCGAGGATGCATGACGGAGAGAGACAGCTGACCGTCTGTCTTTGGTTTTTTTGACAGGCTTTACCCTGCATACTGTATGCCAGTAACCTGCTTCCTTTTTTTTTGTCTAACAGCTTATTATCTTTTTCCCTTTCAGCTTTCAAAGTGAGACCATGAATGGGTTTAATTTGTTTGAATGATTAATGCTTTCACGTCAATGTTCAGTTTACTTCCACATATAAGATTCTATGGAAAAGAGACCAAAGGGTGACGATAGTGCAGTAATGTTGTGTTTGTTGTTATGACTGTAATTTTAATATGTCTCATATTATTTAAGGTTATTTTCATGAATATGAATAGAATCCAGCTAATTTTGCTAAATTCAGTATATTAACAGCAACATAATACGCTCATTAATATGCACTGTCCCGTTCTAATAAACGATTTAATTAAATAAAAGTTTTGATGATAGCTTTTCTCAGTTCAGCCCTTCTTTGGCTTCACTCACGCTTTTGTCTCTCTATCACGTTTTCTCTCGTTTGTGTGTCCACTGGCGTCCAGAGGCTGACGGCATGAGCGGCGGGGAGGATTCCTTCAACGTCAATGACCCGGACGAGGGTTTCTCCTCAGGGGCTTCCAACAGCAGCCAGCCCAGCGGCACCAAGGCCGGCGGCGGCATCGGGCCGAGGGGCGGCAGCCTGAGCTCAAGCAGCAGCAGCATCAAGAAAGCCATCACGGCCCGCCTGTCCCGAGACAAGGAGCGGGAGCGAGAGGCGGAAAAGCAGGCCGACCTGTCTGCAGAGCAGCAGGCTGCCGAGCGGAGACATCACGGGAGGCAGCAGTCGCCCCCAGCCAGCATCACCTTAGAGGCCATCCATTTAAGTCCCATAAAGAAGCACCTGAGCTTCCCTGCAGGCTCCACGCTGGTGCGGACTGGCAGCACGTCCTCCAGCAAGTCCTTTGACTGCATGAGTTTAAGCCTGAACGGAGGCGAGGACGGGCGGGAGGGGGCGGCGGGAGGCGCCGACAAGAAGGGAAGGCTGGTAGCGGCCGGCTCCCACCGCCACTCCACCATAAGCCTGAAGGAGGAGCACCTGATCAGGCCGGAGGAGGCCCAGGAGCTGCTGTCCCCAGGAGCTCCTCTGACTAAGCAGTCCCGCTCGCCCAGCTTCAACATGCAGATCATATCACAGGTTTAATGTCCCGCCAGTGCAACACACACACACACACACACACACACACACACACACACACACACACACACACACACACACACACACACACACAAACATTAAA
>JAVQJG010067994.1:0-15466 GCA_036024015.1 Craterocephalus amniculus | reverse complement strand
TATACCAACCAGATTTTAAATCTGTTTCCATACGAGCCAGATCAGTTTCTTTTTTGTTATTGTGTTAGCTAAATGCTAAGTGATTCTGCTAATGTACACAATATGACACACTGCATGAGCCTTGCAAAGGAAATGCCATTGTGGCTTTAAGGCAATTAGTGAAACAGTTACATCAGATAAGTCTTTGTCATGTAGGCTCAAGCATAATAAACCTAAAGGTCATATTCATCAATGAAACTTCTAAATAGTTTTAGTCCAGGCCAATGATTCAGACTTTTACACTGACAAAAAACTAGTGTACTCCTGTTAGTCTTCTTTTTTGGGAAAAAAAAAACAGCTAAAACTGAGCATTTACTCTCCCATTAAGGGGGCATTTATACTTAACATAAAACAAGTGCACATAGCCGCCTGTCGTCCTCTGCTTTCTTTTTGTGAATGTTTTAGTCATTTTTTAGAGAGCATACGAGGGGCACAGACCACTGAAAGCCATGGTGGCAGGTTAGGTCAGTATAACTCGTGACTGATCAGTGAAGAAGGAGAAGAGGCCACAAGTATTCTAATGGTCACACAGACCACCACCGTCTACTGGGCTGCTACTTTTAGTGGATGAACAACCATGCCAATATTAAAGACACATGAGTATGAAGTCAGTGATGTTTGCCAATATTTAGAGTGGCTGTATCAGGGCAGAGAGAGAATAGTATTTAAGATAATCATTATCATCACTTCAATAATAATAATAATGTAGAAACAATGATCACTATTATAATCATGATAATCGAAATCATATAGTAACAACAATAATAGCACCATCCATAAAAAAATTATGAAAACAGAAAAGGTAAATCAATAAATAAATAGTGACATTGTTGAGAAATATAATCATTGTAGAAAAATATGCATATCCGTGGCATGTTTTCTGTACAAATTATATTCTATCCTATCTTACACTTTTGAGAAGTACTCAGGATAACTGAGAGATATTCACACTGTACATACTGACTTTTTTCTGTTTGTTTCAGGACTTTTGCAGTATTAGTAGTTTTTGGAAACTATTTTCAAAACTGCACTAGAAAACTGATTCGATACAGTTTTACACGCTTTTGCAACCTTGATACAAGTATTTGATCCAACTCGCTGTATCCCCATGTTGATGGTCCCCAGCCAGATTCACTTTAAAGCTAACACTGTGTTTATGTCCTCAGAATTACAACTAATCTCCCCATCAAACAGACAAGATTTACAGCAGCTTACAGGCAGAGAATCCAGTTTGGCTTTGCCTGTAACAAGCCAAGCCATCTCCCCCTTGTCTTCCATCAATCTGACAGTCGACATCGCTTCAATAAACCTGGCTCCGTCTAGACTCACTCTTGCAGATTTAATTCAAACAGCTGTTCTCTCCTTACTCCATACGCCCAGAGCACTTCCACAGAGAAATAGGAGGAAAGGAGGGTGCGGGTAGAGAAATGGGGTGGAGGTGCTCACGCCTCCTATGTAGAGAATGCATTCCGGAGGCGTTGGAGTAGGTGACCTCGAGGGATATGGGGATGTCAACTGCTAGTTTAAAACGTATTTTGGGCTGTTTTGTTTCTTGCACTCATGCAAATTGGTATGGCCTGAACAGCTGTTGCTGCTGATGTTTTGGTTTTTTTTGGGGTTTTTTTAGCGCAAAAGAAAGTGTGTCATTCCTTGCTGAGATTTAAATTTACATAATGTGCAGTTTGCTTTGAAAATCATGCATGGGGATTCCCAGTTTATATTTTGATTCCTTTTAGATGGGCTCAAATGTCTGTTCAATGATACACACGGTATCAGTGTGTTCTAAATGTGTCGTGGTAATAAGCAGTAATAAACTTGGCAAGTTATTTAGCCATCTATTCTCAATACACAATTTATCCTGCTTCAGGCAGCAAGGAGCTGGAGTATATACCAGCTGCCAATGCATGAGAAGCAGAGTACACCAAGAACAGGATGCCAGACCATCACAAGGCTAACACTCATTAACAATCTAACATGTGTCTAGATTCAGGGAGTAAACTGGAGGACACATCTCTCCACAGAAAGGCCCCAGATGAAATCCAAACACTGAACCTTTTTACTGGGAGGTAACAGAACTAACCACTGTGACGTATTTAAACTGCCCTTTTTTTCATTCAGAACGGCTTCTGGGAAAAGGTAAGGGGAATAAACCTTGAGTGTGGACATAATAACTTTCCAAGCCTTCCTAAAAAGTACAAGGTCATAAATGTAGAATAGACTAGTAAGAAACACAAACCAAGGATTTGGTCTTTTTGTAGACAAGGCACACCATCCAACAATGACATACAGCAAGTGGTGGTGAATAAGAGACTTAACATTTTACATTGGCCATGGTGATTATGGCTCAGGAGGTAGAGTGGTCATTCTACAATTCCGCATTTGCTAGTTTCATTGCAAAGTTTACATGCCGAAGTCACTGGACAAGCCATCAAACATTCAGTCATTTTGGATAAAGGAGTTCGATAAACTAAAATACTTTTAGGTCATTTTCAGCCAATCATCCACTTCTGATGCCATTTCTTTGACAGAAGTTTTCCGGTTGTGAAGGCCCACTACCTTTCCAGTTAGATTCCTTTCCGTGTCATCCCCTCTCTGCCTAATTGACTTCCCCTGTATCCTATAGACTTACTTCCCAGCAGTAGAAGCTGTGTACACTTTCCACTCAGTCCTAAATTGTCTTGTTCATTCGTCTGCATTTCAGTGATTTTACAGTTCCTCTGCTACAATATGATTTGAGAATATTGTTCTAAATAAAACACCAGTATTTTCCCAGTCCAGAATCTTTTCATTCTTTGAATCTAACATGTCTGACCCTAATTCCAGTTTCACAACTCTGTCTTGCTGGTGAACCAAAGTATCCTCCAAATTCAAGGAGCTACACACTAGTATAGCAGTACCCTTTTAGCATAGTTTAGCATTATATGAAATTGCAAATCAAGTTTCATGTTTCATTTTCTCCTAAAAGAAATATATGACTGATTTCAAACCTGGCAAATTATGCAATATATTTCTAATGCTTCAGGCTACTTCACAGATCTTCTGCATCCTCCCTGGCAACCTCAAAAATGCCCCCCTGCAGTACACACACCCCTGACTGGGAATCACTGGTGTGTCAGTACATCAGTGAGTAAAGGCTGCGTGTGTGCATGTGTTTGTTGTGCCTCATCTACCATCTTGCCTCAGCTCTGACCATGTTCCTCAGTGGGTGGCGGGCGTGTTGTGTATGGATGTGTGTCCTCCGTAGTCCAACAGGCAGGCTGGGGCTTGCAGAGCAGATTGCCTGGCTGCTAAAGAGGTGCTGAGGCCTGTGATGCTCCCCCACCCACCCAGCAGAGCTCCGCAGATGCCCAGGTACAGTAAGGGCTCTTGTGTTCATAAGCTCCTGCCAGTCGACGGAACGGGTGGAAGAAGAAGTGACAAGCAGGGCCCCACGCTGGTCTCCAAGCTGTCCTGTAGATCTGGTCTCCTTGCCACTCTCTTCTTTTCACTTTTCTTTTATCTCTTGCTGCCTCTCTAACACACAGCCAGTGTTTCTTCACCAAAAATTGGATCGAAAGTTGTGGAAGAGAGAGTGGAGGGACAGATAAGTGGAAGGGTGCAAAAAGACGAAGGAAAGGGGCTTTGTGAGAGAGAACCAGAGCAGAAAGAGACATAAAGTACTCGTGAATGCCCTTCGTTATGAACAATATGGTGTCATGTGCAGCTCCAACATCTGTCTGGCTTGTATCTGCGTGTGCCTGATAATCTTTAGTCTTTTTTTAATCTTTCCTCACCTTACACCTTTGAATCATGACTATTTTTTAAAACCTTAATCGCACTTATTCACTGGAGCAAAACTCATTTAGTGTAAAGAGCATTTATTCCCCCCCCCCAGTTTTTTAGGCCAATTGTTGTCATTCATCTCAAAATTACAAATAAATGGTTGAACAGTCCTGCTGTCTAATGTAATATAATGACTCCTTGTTATAATAGAATTGATTGCACTTACTCACCTAAAGCAGATTTTCAAATGTTCACTGTGGTCAAGCACATTTTCCTGAGAGCATGCTGGATGCATTGAATTTACCTTAAAAAAATTGTAAGGTAACGCTGTCTAAACTACATGAGTTTTAAAGATAATTCAGTACAGAAATCCATTGCAGGTCAGGAGCCTTTCATAAATTTGACAGAAATGACATGCACTGTTTGACGAAGAACGATTTGAAATCCTGCTACCCCAGAGATTTACAGAAAAACCTGATAAGGTGAAACAGCAACCTAGATGTTGTGACAGTGGGAACAAATGAAATTGAATGTGTTAAAGGACTCATACTGGCATTGGGTATGGATTAAAAGTTAATTGTATCCTGTATATGTGAGGTAAACAAATGAGCCACATTGATGTAAAAGTTTCCTTGAAAATTATAAGTTACATGATGGGAGAGAAGTATAACTTCATATGTGTTATATATCCACACTTCAATTGAATGCAAATACAGACAATGGGACACATTTCTACACTATTTCTTTCAGGATTAAGTCATTCTGTTGTGTTTGATTTATTTCTATGCATTGGTTAAACCTTCACTGTTGCTGTGACTTTAACAAGTATTTGTCATTGGTACTTATGCCAGTCTCATTGCATGGATGAAATTAGATCTTACTGAGTCAACAACACTGCTATGTGTAAACCCCATAAAACCAAAACTGGTTTATTCAACAGCTAATGAAAAAATACTTACTCAACCAATTAAACTGAGATTCAGCCCTAATTAATGAGTCAAATATAATTAAACAAGATTGTGTTGACCCAACCCAAACATACTCATAAGGAACTTGCTTAATGCTGAAAGTCTTTTAATTATGTGGAAATTTATACAATGTCTCAGTTTTTTGGCGTTCACAAAGTTATTATTTTAAGAGCTCTTTCCATGTACAACCATCATGAATTAATCATTTAACAAAATGAAAGTCAATACATCTCTGTAAAATACATACATGCAACATTTCTATTTAGGCTTCATGATTTCACAAGGGTACATATAAATGCAATGCTAATGGAAAGGTTTCAGGTAATTTAAAAATTAATTTGCAATTTTCTCATATGTTTCTAAACATTTAAAGAATCAGATATTGACTCATGTAATGTAGATTACTATCAATACCCTTTGTTGTGGCATTGTCAACCATCTCTTCCAATGAACCTTGCAAAGCTTCTTCGACTTCATTTGAGTTTGCTAAAGAACCAAAGAAATATTTCTATAAAGTTGTATCCCTGTTGATGGAATGTGTTATATGTGATGGCATGAGTAAAAATAAAAACTATGACATGAATTGAATTGACTGCAGACCACAATGCCAGTTTTGCCAATGCAGTATTTTTGCTTAAACGAAACTGAAGATTCACCTTATCTAAAATATACCTTATGTGAAAGCACCAATAAGCTTTCTAGCTTTCGTATGAATTTATTTTTACTAAATATCTTGATTACACAAATTACACAAGCCAGTCACTATGAATGAAATCCAGAGTATCTCTAATAAAAAATAATTGGTTGACATTGTGTATTATTTAATCAATTTGGCCTTTGTGGCAAATTGACCAGATGGAAATGGTAAATGGACTGTGCTTGTATAGCACCTTTCTAGTCATGTGACCACTCAAAGTGCTTTGACACTAAATGTCACATTTATACAGCACCTATATTTATACATTGGGAGGCGATGTAGAGTTCAGCTCCCGACCTTCTGTTTACCAAACAACAGCTCTGTCCACCTGAGCTACAGCCAGAAAATACTAATAGGCATATCATTATGGAGGACAAAAACTGCCTCACTCAAAAATAAATATGGAAATATAAAACATGGCTCAATAAACAAAGTGGTTAGCCAATACATTTTACAAAAAACATTTTTACAATCACCCTTTTTTATCGGTTTTATGTTTCGCAATGTACAGCACATTGGTAACCTTGTGTTTTATAAATGTGCAATAAAGTGGATTGGATTGGATAAGAAACTACACATTTTAAGAGAGCAATGGAACAACGTTTTATGAATGTCGCTATCTAAGAATAGAAGTTGTGGTAAAATGGGAAGAACAGGTATGAAACAATAGTTTGGGGAAGATTCCGTGAAGTTTAGTCGTGACCATCATGTTCAACTCAGCATTTTCAGAAACAATACACAGCAATCACAAAACATTAAACAGTTATCAGTGACTGTGTGATTTTCTGAGACAACATGGTGAAGATCTTGTACAATCTCCTGTTGAAAGTCAGGCATTCCATCTTCCCTCTGAGGACAGAACCAGCACAACCAGTCGGAGCTAGGCACGCAGGTCGCATAGTGCTCCCTGCTCTTAGAGCCTGTGATTGCTTGGTGATGTTTGATCAATAAGCAAGGATGTGCCCTCAATACACGCCTTGAAAGAACACCCCCCTCATTTGGATAATGAGGCAGAAATGCATATAGTAATGTAAAAAGTAGACAGAAATATAAAGAAAGTAAAACTTAAATAAATTTATGTCACATTTTAAGTATTTTAATGGAACTAAGTGTTTGTATAAATGTATATTGTATTTTATATAATCCAATTGGAATATAATTTTGTTTGTTTACGAGATTTCATATGTCTGCATTTATTTTTTGATTTTGGAAGTTTCAATTGGCTACTCCATTTAGAAAACTCAAGTCACTAGAAACAAAAGATTTATGATCACAATTTCCAAACATTTATGTTTGGTGAACCCTTCTCTTATTTATAAATTTACCCCAGCTAGGGGTTAGAGACCAACCATGATATTTCTAAGTGAAATCTTAGTGGACATTTTTTTGCAAGATGCATTAGGCCAGAGTTAAGGTTTTTATTTCAGCAAGATAAGAACTGCCCTGAAGGAGATCTGTTGTTGTTCCATGTGGGTCTCTAACTGGATTTACTGTAGTTGGTTTGACCCTGTTTTTTGTTGAGTCTTTGTTGCCTTAGTGAAACATGCTCTGATCAGAATTATCTGAAAGAAGAGATCTTTTTTTCTCAAAGGGACTGCTTCATATACAGAATTTATTGTATATAAGAATAATTTGGAACTATATTTCTATACTTTATTATAAGCCAACACAGTGGGGTCCTTTTATGACCTTTTTTGATACTGAAATTCGTAAAACAAAAAAAAAAATAAATTAGAAATTAGGGTGCATAAGGTCATGTGCAGGCAGGGAATCTAACACTTCTTCATATCCAGTTGGCCAAAGAGACAATGAAAAAAGTGGAGAGAGAGGACATTAGTGGAACACTTCATTTTCTCAATGGCATAATTAAATCTCCAACTGAAAAGTGTTATCAAAATCAACCTTTTGGCTGTGATGGCTATACAGGTTGTGGAACAAGACAAATTGGTGGACACCATCACAAGACTCCCACACACACGGTATACATGTATTCCATGGAAGACATGCAGGGTCTATGGGTATGTGAAGTGACACCATTTGGGGCAATCCAACCAAATGTCCAATGTAGGTACAAAGACAGGACTAAATGAGCTGATCTGCACAGACAGGTATACAGAAGGATACCCACACACATGCTGGGAGGCAGTGCTGTGACGCCCCACAGATTTAGCATCCTCTTGACCTCTCCAGTGGGCACTTAAAAGGCACGAAGACAATCTCCCCTCCTCTTTTCTGTACCTCCTTCCCTCCCTCACTTCTGCTTTCATTCTCTCTCCCTCCCACCTTCTGTCCTCACTTTGGCCTCTGTCCAGACAACCAATCACATTGATGGCTTTGTTTTCAACTCTCTCAACCCCCTTTTCCTCTACCATCGCATCATTTCCTCCTGCAGTGTGGGTAACATCCAGGAATCCAGAGCCGACGAGCCCAAAGAGATGTTTTGGGAGACAGCCAGCACTGCCAAGGCAAACTGAGACTAACCTCACATTGGCACTTGTTCAGAGAAGAAAAGCTATGGCTGGATAGTGTTACTTTTGCATCTTTGAATGGTTACATTCTAAAATAATTTTAGCTAAATAATTTGTGAGTTTGACTGAACATTTAGTTTTGTAGTACACAAACATAAAAGCATTTATGATTTATAGTAATCAAATTTATAAATCGATTATACATAGATTGTACATAAAGGTGAAAAGACAGCAGCACAAAAAGCAAAGCCAAAATATTTCAGCATTTTGCACTGGTGACATCATTACAATGTATTGGGAACCAAATACAGGACTGCAATATATTCTGTGCTTACTCTGGTTGCAATATGACAACTATATCCAAAATATTCTGAAGAACATTGAGTGCAATGGGAAGCAAAAATATGCTGTTTTTGCAAAAAATAAAACTGGTGGTTCTGAAAACTGGGGAGGACAGAAGGTAAGCCAAATCATTGTTGGGGGACAAGAATTAATTTGCAGAGTAAAACTGAAACCTTTACAGTGAAAGGTCACAAATCTCCTTTCCAGACAGTCCACTTCCTAGAACCTATGGGGAAAACCCCAGAGACACCTCCCTGCCTCTATTTCTATGGCCAGGCTTTTGAAGAGGTGATATGTCCCACCTCTCTCTTTCAACATCAGAGGAGGATACACACGCTCCTCCAAACAAGCCAGGCCTCTGTTCAGGTCACACTTCCACATCTTTGCTTGATCCTGGACAACCTCATTCCCCAGGCTCTGGGGGTAGAGGGCCTTGTTGGCCCTCAATCAGTCAAGTCCAGCCTTAGTAAAATCTGTGTTTTCTTTTTTGCAGCAGATTTTCTGAGCAGTAGATCCTCTCATCAAAGGAAAGATTCAATCCACGGAGCAGTTTGGGTTAGCCTCCAGCTAACCTTTTCAACAGAGGGAGCGACCAGCCTCCTTCTTCTTAAAGCACCCATCTAAACATCACTGAAACCCAACTGGACTGGAGTGGAAACTGCTGGATTAAAGAACTCTTTCCAGCCTTCTTCCCATTTCCTCACTTCTTCTGTAAAGGACTATGGTAACAAAGATATTCTGGGTTTTAACAGTTTACATGAGCATAAGCTTAAGTAAAACTTTAAGACCCACTCTGTAACTTTTTGACCTTAGAACTTTTTGACCAGACTCTCTGTATGGCACAGTGACATCTATTATATTCATTTCTAGAGCATTTACAGCCCAGCACCAATAACCACACTATAGACTGTTTTTTACATCTGGATTGCTGCCTGCTGAGTTTTACTTTGTGCATGCATTACACGCTAGCAAGCGAATATAAACAACATCTGTTTTGAACGCACGCCAGCAGATTCAACAAATACGCGTTTGAAAACATCGGAGGAAGACAGGGAACTAAGGAGAGTCAAAAAAGAGCAAGAGATAAGACAAGAGTCGAGAAAGGAGTTTTTTTACTGTTTGGAGAGTTTCACAGTACTCAGGTATGGATACCAAGTTGGATGTCAATGGGTGGCGCGGCACTGAGAAAGAAGTATAAGTGGGTTTTAAACTAAGCATGGTCACTCACTGAAAATGAATTGCAGTTTATTCATGGTTTAATTGATTTTTCCTCTAAGTTTGTGTCTTTGAAACATTAAGCTTATTTTAGAACAGTTATGTTACGTTCAATCATTGCTCTCACATGCTAAACTAACATCTTCATTGTCAAACCGGGAACCTTCGGAATTCCATCACTCATAACTATCTTTCAACCAGGCTAGGCCCAAGGAGGACCCAGAACGTGGTTCCTTTGTTCTGCTGTGCTACATGTGTTATCGCTATCAAATGCTAACTCATGGGCTTCACTAGACAAAGGCCATTTCTGCAGCGGTCACAGGCCACTTTGTGAAGCCAGACCAAGCCCTCTATTGTTTTATTACCTTGATTCCATTCACACTGTCAACCTTGTACATACACAGGTGATTGCTTGTTAATACTGTATAACTACCTTTTTTATATACTGTAGTGTGGCAGAATTTTACAGTTATATTTATTGGTTTAAGTAACTGATTGATCATTACACTTTAATGTTATAAATGCCTAATAAATAACTTTAAAGGATAAGTTGTCGTGTGATCATTGTGTATATGTTTATGATAACTGCTGGTTGTGAAGGTCAGTCCATATCTGTTCAAGATTGACAGATATAGATATAAACCTTAATAAAAGGCATAGTTATTAGTTCAGATATCCTCTGGTAATTACTATTTTACATTAATCTTTTCATTATAATTTCCCAAGGTAACTATTAATAATCACTAACTACTAATATTGGACGGTAGTTCCTCACCCTACACCATTACACTATTATGTCACGAGAGGAGATGATTTAAAAAATAAGTATGTGTGGGATGAAATTATTACTTTATTCATGTAATGTCAACATTGTACAATGACAGATGTATGTTTAGGGAAGAATAGGGATGGAACAAGTGTTTAGGGCAGGGATCCTTCATCCAAGTCCTCGAAGATTGTGCCCTGCAGATTTTTGAGGTGTCCCTGTTGCAACACACCTGAATCAGACTCTGACTAGCTGCACAAGTCTGCTAATTTGCCAGTGCCAGTGGTCAGGGACAAGTGCAGGACAGGACTGAGGATCCCTGGTTTAGGATACTGTTTTCATCTATGAAATTTTTAGCAATTTGAGACCTGTAAAGGCTTTTAAGTCTCTTTCATAAAGAATGTCAATGCTAGGTGTTTTTCTTCATCTTTAATCACTTTGCCCCTTGTTTGTCAACTGTTATTGATCAAAGAAGTTACTTTTTGGTGTCATGATACAAGGGTGTTGCTTGACTAAATTATATAAATATCCTACAATGTAGATGGAAAATACTTCTGTTTTCCTATATAACAGCTCATTTGCATTGGTTTGAAAAGTGGCTTGCAATTGTTGATTATGATGATTAAAACTAAATGCCTGTGTTCTAGTGAATTCTGATGCAAATCTCACAGGAGTGGGTGTTCATGGTTAAAAAAAATCCTACAGGAGTGCTGGACCAGCGATAGATAATGTTCTAACAGAGGGCTTTACTTCCTTGGAGTAATACTTTGAATATGTTGGCCAATACCAGACTGGCAGGTAATGAATAAAGTGCATCATATTAATATATGATAATCCAGCCTAATGAGGGCAGCAAGAGTCAGCCTGTACCCACCACCAGTTCACTTTTAGTAGGCTACTTGACCCAGAATTACAGAAATTGAGTTTTTCCAAAGTGATGAAACTTTGTCACAAATTATACAGAAAGTTAAGGTTTATTTCATTGGATGAATTTTCTTCTAAACGGTGATCTCCATCTACTTTGAGGGAAAGATGAGGAAAGAGCCTCCTTAACCTCTATGGGTCAGACTCTGCTGGCTGGTATTTTATGTTCATTTGAATACATGTTTTGAAAGAAGTCACCTCTGCAGAATTTGCTAACACATATTTCCTGTTCAAATATAACTTACAGTACAACATGCAACCTTCTTTCTTCTGATTTTTTTTTTTTTCAATTTTGTTATTAACAATCATCTGGTGTCATCTGGTGATCCCTTTGGATGTCATAAGGTATTTCTCATTTCATTCTTTCATTCAGTTCATTGATGTAGCCAGTTGACAATCATTATCGTTGGGCAAATGAGCATCTTTTTTTTTGTTCTTCACTTCAGTCATGCTTTATTTGTTTAATTACATTTTGCACTCTCTCTCTTTCTTTTTAACTCGGTGACTTCTTTTTGGAGATACCTGTTTGAGCTGCAGATTTTTGCATGAGTAAAAGCTTTTCAATACGCATTTAACATTTTGGATGAAAACTCTAAAATACCCTTTAGACCTGTTATTGTGTTCCTAAATGTGTACGTTGCATCAAACACTGAACATGAAAGAAAGCTTATTGACTATTAATGGAGAGATATGTTTTGCTGTGATCTCGTTCTCTCTCTAACACACACACACACACACACACAAACACACATTTCAGTTTTGGCAATAGAGGGTAAATTATAAAATAAGCCCATTTTGATAGAAACATGCAAGTTCATTTGGGACTAACGCTTCCTTTATGAGGGCGAATATGCAAATGGCCCACTAATGAACTTAAAGTATTCTCTTTGTGAGAACTGATTAACCAAGGGGCTCCTCTGCTGCACATTTACATTTTTCTCAAGTCAAGTCAGGGTTCTCCAGTTACAAATTACAGCGCTTTTCCAGGCCAATTACATTGAACAAGTGCACCATTATCCAGTCCTGAACATCACACATGTATATTTGCCCCCTTCATTTTCTCAAGTGCGCTTCAAGCCAAGGGCTTCTCCTGAGAGAGGGGGACAAGAGGAAGCAAGGGAAGAAAAAGAGCGAGGGTAAGATTGGGGGCACGTAGCTACAGGATATGTGCAGCAGATAGGAAGATGCATAGAAGACATATGGACAGATAGTCATTATTAGAAAAACCAGGGTTAGAAATTGTTTCTACAAATGAGGCCAGCTATTATTCTCAGTTTGTGAACGGGCATTTTTCAGAAAAGATTGATTAGCATGTGAGCAGAATGGTAAACACTCACTTGACCAGTCCTCTTATTTGTAGAGTCGCTTTCAATATGACCGTTGGCTGATGTGTGCGCTGGTTTTCTGTATGAGCAAAGCCCGTCATGTTGGATTGAAGTGCTATGTCTTGATGTGCCAACAGTCACCACTTGCCTATTTCTGTCCCCCGAGGAACAATAAGGTAGCGTGACTGCACCACGGCCCCCAACAGAATTGGCTCTAGGATTAGATTGCTTTTGTTCTCTGCTCATGCATGAGGCAAGCAAAGGGCAGGAATGGCATATTATTGTCAGAATTCCACAGGATACAGTGTGAGGTGAGAAGCCAGTTTCCTTTTCCATCTAAAACAATGCACCTAGGCACGTATAGGTGAAGTTTTTGGCATTCAAGCCCAGAGTACCTCCCTTTTGAAAAACAACAATAATAAACCAAAATCCAATATCACAACACAGACTACTCCTGTTGGAGTGACAAATGTTCAGAGGCCATCTCCAGCTAGTTCTCCAACTGTTCTATTCATTACCTTTCCCTCGCTCACTCATTCTCCTCAGCTGCTGCCACCGCCTCTTCTCCTTTTGGCATGAAATAGACACTCCAGGAAGTACATTTTGTGCAAACTCTCCTCCCGCTGCTACAGCTGATTTCACAAATGATGGTGAAATGGCCAGGAGAGCGAACAGGCAAATGGAAAAAGATGGCTGTTGCATGCTACGACCATATTCCTGCTCTCTCCTTTTTCAAAGATAACAGGGGATGATTAGAAAACAGCAGATGGGAGGGCAAACATTAACCTCCACCAGGGGCATAGTAAATTTAGTTTGAAGACTCCCACAGAATGAACTCAATTCTGAGGTCCACAGAATGCACGCATGCCTTAACACAACGGCCTGGGCTTGCACACATATAAACATGCACACATTCAAACATACAAAATTAAGCTATCTGTTCTCAGTGTAATTTTATTTAATGATAAGATGCTTAGGTGACATCAATGCAAGGGAATATCAAAATCTCTTGTAAAGCTTGTATGTGCTAGACAAGTACTGACACGTCTGTCTGTGGCACATCATGGGCATCATGGGTAAGTGGATGTACTTCACAATAAAGGCTGGGTATGGTCATCTGACTGACATAAATTGACATAGTTTGAATGACTTCTTCAAATGTTGTTAGTAAGTGACTCCAAGTCTGGTCTCAAGTCTCACAAGATATCAGGAAGTCACATTAATCAGTTGAACATCTTGGCAGTAAAAAGTGAAAAATGATGGTAGCTCTTTTTTTACTCCAACCCTTACCATTAGACCCCCTCAGCCGGAAGCATATACAACTCTCATTTCATAGTTAATAGTAAATGGGGGATTTTGTTATTTGCTCAGACAGAACAGTTACACTAGTTGCCAAAAGACCTCAAAGCTTTTGAATAAGTTCATTCATAAGCGGCCATTCTGGAACTTAAGGCAGTGCCAATGAATGCCAATTTGTGGGCTTAATGGAGACATAATATCGGTGGGTCACTCATATATCATGGAGAGAGTATATAGGGTTGGGATATATTGTCCTGTTCCTTTTTATTTCATGCATCTTTTTATGTTCAGAATGATAATTGCTTTTCCTTAATGTTTCTTTTTGTAAAAACAAAAAGTAGCTATTTTGCCTTGGTGGTTGTCTGGTTTTGATTTTAAACTTTACCTTTAATCCTTGAAACTTGTTTGGCCTGTTTGCTCCATTAGGGTTGATATATGTGTTGTACATATATTATATTACATTAATGGTCATTCAAGCAGTCAGGGTCTGTTCAGAGCTCTTAAAATGGGTTTTGAGTACTTATTAAGTAACTCCTTGCAAAAAAACTTTCAACTATTGCAACTAATTAAACATCCTTCAACTTGCCCTAGAGAAAAAAAACTGTACTGACTGTAAAATACCCTTACTGAGTCCGTTCAGGGCAGCTACAGAAAAGTGACAGGCTGACACGATAAACATATGAAGCAGAGTACTTGAGCTTTCTCTGAATTTAAATGCTGCTTTCTGAGGGACAGTAACATAAATCCAACCCTGAGAAATGCGGCTGCATATGAACATAGAAATAATGCATAGTTCCCCCCTTGCCATGTTCTCATTTTTAAATCAGACAATGAGACATTGGAAAGAAAGCACATACTGTGGCATGGCAAAGACACCTCTCTTTTTAATTAAAGACAAATCACAAGCAGAGAATTATAGCTTTTCCTCATTTCTATTTCTCATTGTTAGCATAAAAACGCTCCTCTTGTTTGTTTGCTGCTGGGGATGATACTCACTGTCTGTATGAACACTGAGGCTGCCTAAACATTTATTGTGCTCGTTTCGTTTCATGCTGTTGGATCTGGGCTTATATTGTGAATTCTCATTACAGTTTCGATTGATGTATACACAATAAAAAACTCCTCATTTGAAACTGCACCTGTGTCTGATTTTGCTCTGTTGACAGGAAAGAAATTGATCTATCACATCAGTGTGTGCTACGCAGTGTTGGGGAGAATACTTCCAAAATGTATTTAGGTACAGAATACTGGATACCCACTTTAAAATGTACTCTGTATCGTTTTCCGTTACATTCCTAATTCTAGTACTGTATTCTAAATACTTAAAATACTCCCCCTTAAACAGCATTTATGTGTATTAAATGACATATTTTGTAATGGCAGCTCTTCCTGCTGGAAAGCCAAGTATATAATGCTGAACATTATATATAACAATATATGAAACAAATTGTCTAAAATTTATTTTTATATCTATTAAAGTGTACACATTATATTTCTGTAATAAAGTGACAAATGCTTATACCTAAATTACTTAATGCCACCTTAAAAGCAGATCAGAATCTTTGCTGAAAGAGTATCAGTGGCCAAATATCACCAGTCAGATCAGCCTGTCAGGCTTTATGAATCGCCAGTGACAACCATGTAATACCACCCATACATCT
>JAVQJG010067991.1:0-31538 GCA_036024015.1 Craterocephalus amniculus | reverse complement strand
TTTCCTATGTTGTCTTCCTGGATGAGATGGACTGATCCAATGTGGTGTAGACTGAAGGGGGGGCCCCGAGACACACACATATGATAGTGCACTGGCATTCCGCTGTGGTTTTATTTTAGACATCCAGTTTTAATTAAAAACATAATAAATGTGCGGAAATAAGTAATAACTGTATTATTGATTAGTTTTATTGGGCCCTCAGGGAACTTGGGGCCCTAGGCAACCGCCTAGTTTTGTCTAATGGTAAGTCCGCCACTGAGCATGTCTTCATTTCATTGCAACCTCCCTGTGTTATGCCCACTGAAAGGAACAGGCCTGTGTGTGAGCAGCCTGTTCTCCATTCACCCCCTACCACAGCCACACACACACTCAAAACAGTAAACACACTTATGTATGCAGAGGCCACCTGCTAGCATCAGCCTGTCCTTTGTGAGGATATCTATATAAGCTGAGGATTCTGTTACCCTGCTCCCAAGAGGGGACATCACAGGCAGAGCTGTAGCCAAGCTACCAGCAGACATGATGCACAAACAGGATGACATACGGTACTGTAGAGGAAGATCAGTCACATCCTTTAAGCACATCACTCGTTATCTGTGAAGTTAGTAACAGCTGAAGTTCCTCAGCTCTTCTAACATAGCTTTTACTCAACAGTCCAGTCTAATTTCTTAAATAAATTCGACATAAGCAAGCTGGGTTGAGTGTGCCTTTTGTTTTTTGTTTTTTTTATTTTTTTGGGGGGTGGGGGGTGGATTATAAAGACAGATGCAAATGAGATACTGGTATTTCTCTTTACAGTCAACTCTAAACAAATTTCTGCTACCTTATCACTTATTTTTACATTAGTCAGATAATTTTCCAAGCATCCAATGACTATTTTTACATGTAGCTCAGACTGTTCTCACACACAATTGCACCAGTTTTGGGTTTTTTTTGTTTTTTTCCTCAAACTATTAGGATAATCATTAAGTGACTCAATTGGAGTCCCCTTATGTTGATGCCAAGTTCCTGCAGTCAAACAGTCTTTGGTTTAGACATCACTGTTGTAACATCACCATAGTGAGAAGAAAAGTTCTCTGTGCTTCACAATCATGCATTCATCTGGGCAATCGACTCTGTCAAAGGCACATGTTCACCCACTTACACATACATATACTTTTTATGGCTGTAACAAGATGATTGCATTAAGGGGTAGGCTACATAAAAAAAGTATGTACAGAGCTTTAAGATTTGTTGGTTGGAAACAACAAACATGCTAGCAGGCTGTTATCATTTGGTTCATGCTTAGCTCACAGCAGGAACAACTGCAGCACCGGCAACATAGATGGCTTGAAAGGCTCCTAATTGTTGTACATCCAGTAATATTTGCCCTTTTCCTTCCCCTAATGGGCTCCTACATATAACATTATGCACTCTGTATAAATGTGTGTTGGTAGCTATACCTGACAGTCCGTCCGCTCCTATAAGACACACTAATCCCCAATAGAAGTGCAAAATTCTGCCTTCTGTTTTATTCCCTCTAGTTCTTTGAAATAGTTTAACTTTTGCATTGAGTTCCAGAGAAAGACCTAATCAGGATGTTTGATAAAATGAGGAGCAAACAAGCTAACAAGCTATTTTTACAGTCAAGGGGACTACAACATAATGAAGAGCTGTGTAGCACAAGGAGTGAATATATGTCAGTTTATACATCTGTGGTATTCATACAAGTTAAAGTAGCACTAAGAAACTTTCTGCCCTCAAAGATAATTTATTTATTAAAATTCATTTATGATGTACATTCCTGGAGCCCCCATTGCTCTGCAGCATCCTGAGGCTGAGAAACAGCATTTCACAATTTTTGGTTTTACCTAGGTTCTTCTTTATGCAGCACATCACATCAAGCCACTGGATATCAACACACTAGCTGTTTGAACATGCACCGTGGCTGATTTATCAAAGAAATGCAAGAGTACATTATTGGAGGAAGAGCAGAAAAAAAAGAAAGAAAGAAAGGGAGAGATCAAGAAATAATACATGAGTCGACATCGGACTGACTTTTACTAGCTGTTTACAGCTCAGAGTAGAGACAGGTCACAAGGTGGATGCCAAAGTCCGTCGAGGGAACACTTCATATTGTAAAAATAAAACAAAATGAAAATATTTTGAAGAACCCAATGCATGTCAATTTTATGATATAGGTTTTATATTTGTGTCTTGAATTGTATTTTTTTATTTTCACACTTTCTTTTAAATCACAGCACAATAGGCAAAGGAGAGAGGAACAGTATTTCGGTTCACCTGTATGTTCAGCATAGAGTAAATTGAAATTGAAGAATCTTTGAATCTTTCTTCTGTCTCTAAAAGGTCTCTCTTTTAAAAGAGACATTGAGTCTCAGTGGGATCACCTGTATAACTAAAGGTTAGATCAAGTACATTTTAGAGATACATCTAAACTGAAACTTTTAGAAAAACAAGTGGAGATGGACCAAAAAAAAAAAAAGCTAAAGCTTCACCTTCTAAACTAGCTGTCAAATGTAATTGTAGGAAACTATTGAGGGAAACACTAAATCAACTGAAATAAAATCAGAGTAGATCTCCAGCAGTTTTTACATACCAATTATAATGACTTTTGCATGCCTGCAGTAAGTAGCTCTTGGTCTCAGAGCCCTAAATTGGGATTATAGCCCAACTGCTGAACAAGGCAGAAGAGATGATTGCATCACAAGATCATCTATTAGTGCTGTCATCTGGAATTCACGGTGGGACCACACAGCAGTGGACTGCTCTGCTCATTTAGTAACGCACAGCATTCGCAGCAGCAACGGTCTACAGGTCAGACGTGCAGGAGGCTGGCAGTCCGCTTTGGGCACCACAACCATCATTTTCTCATCCTCTGAAGCATCTGTTATTTGTCCTATTACTGTTACCATTGAACTTTTCCTTTTCTTATAGATTTGATTATTATTATGCTCACATCTGTCACTATAATCAAAATCTTAATCACAAGACAGAAGTGACACCGCAATGTGACAGGGGCTGTAGGTACAGGTGAACATAGAGAAATGTATCACTTATCTGTGATGAGTTTTATGGCTGCTTTATCATTTTATTTCTGATATCATCGCGCTCATTATATTGATTTGTTTCACTCGACCTCACCAGAAAACCAAAATACTGCCGAACCGCCAAACCCAAATAGCCCAAACCCTAACAGTAGCCATGTGATTGATGGATTATTTTAAATCTTTCAAGCTAAAAATTATCTAAATACTGCTGTCTTTGCTATACTGTATGTGTACGTTAATGGCAACTAAAACAGCAATACACCAAAAGTGTTTTTGGACTTCTCAGAAACGTAAAGAGAAATTTACAATTTGTAGAAAAAGAAAACAAGCCATATATAATGCACCTTATCACCCTGATCTGACTAGCAGATAATCTATTTTTGAATAACAACATAAAAATCAGCACATTAAGAGCTTTAATCAACCTACAAACTGTGTAACATTTTAAGCAACAATTTCCACATTATCTTCCGATTTTAAGCCATGTTGTAATGCTGACTTCCTCATTTAATAAATCACAATAAGTACTGTTTTTATGCTAGATTCTGCTATGTGACCTATATATTTAAACACTCTACTCCATATTAAAAACATTGCTGCTGATATGGAAATATTTTGGTTTTAAAGTCCAAGTCGTATGTTTCGTGTCACTTTGTGCGAGGGATTTTTGACATCATTTCTTATTTTTTTTAGATTCTGCTTAAAAAAAAGGAGGGGGAAAAGAAAGCTCCACAAGCTCCATTTCTTGTCAATGAATTTTCAGCCTTTTGTCTCCTAATGAGCAGTAAGCTGCCTGGCCTACTAACGAGGTTCTAGTGGCTGTTGACTTGAATAACAACATGTTAGTTACTGAGTGGAGAGAAGAACAAAGACCTTCTCCTCGTTACTGCTGCTGCCTGATTGTTCTCAGCTTTTTCTCTGAAGACAGCTCCTAATATCATCTCATAATCTGCCATCTTCTCTTCCAGATGCCCTTGCCACCACCCGCTTTCATGTCTGACTGTTGTTCAAAGCATCATCATTAATGTGATTTATTTCTTGCTGTGTATTATTTTGTTCCTCTAATTTGTTTGGGTTTTTCAGCAGTGGTGTAAATCAGAATCAAAGCAATTGCCACTGCTTTTCCCTGTCACCTCTGTTAATGGCCTGTCTACTGGAGGTTTCCGCTGAAAAGAAGCAGGCCTGCTGTCTACCTAAATCACCTTTCCATCCTTTCCCCTCATCATAAACACAAAGAGTCCATTGGCTACCAGCACAAACACCTTCCCTGACTGACCCCAAGCTATAAATCACAAGCTTGTCAAATTCCAGAGCCAAAAAGTGAACATTGGCATTGGTGGAAAGCAAAAAACACCAATTAATCATCATTAGGTTTGCGAAGATTTTATACCAAAGACACTGTAGCTCGATAATTTTACCAACATTATAATTTCCCCCTTTTTGTTAGATATAGATGGGAAGAAAATCTCAAACACAGACAGTAGGAGACTGCGAAACAACAGAGTAAAAATGATTGTCATCTGTCCATCACGCCAGGAAGGCGAGTAGATTCTCAGACGTTATGATGTGTAATGTGATTGGACAGTCCTGTGACAGCAAGCTGTAACCTTCAGCTGCCTCTTTCCTCTAAACCCTGCTTTCCAGTTCTGGATGGGATGTCAATGGTACTGATCAATGGGGGCATTGGCACTCATCATGTCAAATCCACTCCATGTCCATTTCCCGTCTCTTTTGTCATCAGGCCTGTGCCTTCCTTCTGCGAGTCAATCACTCAGAGATATGAACCGAGCTGCTCAGATGTCAGACAAAGAAGTGGTGATGTTGCATAAATTCACCTTCATTTTGTCTGGGGGGGAGGGGGTTACAGTAGAAGTTTACTTCAGGCTCCTGTTTTTCATCATGACAGATCCAACACATCACCACACGGGGAGCAAACAGACAAAAACACAGCCAGGATGGAATTATTTGCTGAGGCACACAGCTACAGCAGCTCTAAATGAGAATTTCACCAAAACAAACACAATCAGAGCCCTATTACATTTCTCTTTCATGATGCTGAAAGGAAATGCAAACGAGATTAGATAACACAAAGGCCACAAGGCTCATTTCTCTCCTGTGTCTGGAGATGGCTAAATGCTCTAATAACCCTCTCCGCTCAGCTCCTCAGGCCAATTCCTCCTTTTGTTGAACCCAAACCAACTGCATTAATGTAATGTAAAATTGCCTTTCACAGGAAAGTTTTTTTCTCTCCTTTTTAGCACTTTTTTTCCCGATCCATTTCCAAACCTCCAGTTTCTGTCAAACCAAGAGCTCAAACCTCTCTAACTTAAAGTGGTCATGGCATTGTTTTGAACTGCGCAATTACAGAGAGATCTGTCCGTCTTCCAGAGGCTTGTGATTCATAGTGCAATCTTGGCAGTTGGAACAATCGGAGGAGTCTGAACACGATCTAATGGATGAGTTTAGACGCAGAGCAGGCAGCGGGAGAAGAGAAGGCTCAAGAGGAGGCCTCAACGTCACAGCTGCTCACTGGTTCACAACAGCAGCGATAAATGGCAGCTACATAACTTCCCTTAATCAGATTGAAGCAATCAGCCTGAAAAAGTTTCCCATATGTCATAGCTGGACCCTGTTAGGAGGAATGGGGGGGGGCGAGGAGAGAGTGGAGGGGAGTGGGTCAGTTTAGAAAGGTCTGATAAAAAAAATATCAAAAGAAAAAAGAAGTGAGAGGCAGAATTTGAGGAGAAAAAAAAAGAAGTGTGAGGGTTATAGCCAGGACACAGGCCACAGGGAGGTTAGAGTGTCTGGCTGCAATTAGCCAGTCACAGGAGAGATTGAGGTGATGCTTCGGGGAGCTATTGGTCCTCAGTCATTAGTGATTATTCAGTCAGAAATTACTGACTCTGAAGGCAACGTGTGGCTGCATCTGGAAGTTTACTAACACGTTTCCTTCCTACACCAGCAGCAATTCTATAAGATTCAAATCTTAAATCACTTCTAACAGGAAGTGTTTTGTTTTCTTCCCCTTTTCAGGCGGCTACAGTGATATCTTGAAAGCAAATGTGAGATCAGGGACACTTTTTAAATCACCAAGAATGTGCACAATCACACTCGGTCCCAGTTCTCCTTGTCAAACACCATTATGAGATTGCACTTTTGCAGCAGTCTGCATTAATGTGGGTTTGCTGGAAAACATCTTATTAACTCTCAGCGTTTTATGAGACATGGTTACATTTGTTTAATTAAATAAGCATTAGGGGTTTTTTCTAAACTCTTAAAGAAGTTTCGCGATTTCCTTTGCTTTCAACAATCACTTAAAAAATTGTGTGATGAATAAAACGCTGTGTTTCAGAAGGAGTGCATTTAATACCCAACACATGCTCCCGTTCTGCAAAACATACACATAAAGTTAATGGAGAAGACAATAAAGCCCCAAAAAATCTTCTTTTTGAAAGTTCATTTATAGGTTTTGCTTCAGTGTGTCCTCGTGTTAACAATGTGGCCTAAATGAAATAACGTGACTGCAAGCAGAAGCATAAAAATAGTCAGGCATGTGCTATCATAAGGACAAATATAATAGCTCTTTTATTCGTCAACAATGTGACAAGAAGCGGCTGAAATCTTCTCAGTGTATTTTATGAGTCTCCTCTCATCGTTCATTGTTGCAGCATATATATTACCTGTAAATGCAAAATAAAAACTGCACACTGACACCCCATGTTGTGTACATTCGAAGCCTAAATCTTGTATACACATTTACAGTCATTCATAGGACAAAAAGAAAACTCACTCTTTCAGATCAATGGCCTTATGTGTCAGGATGTCTTGATTCATCTGCATTGCGTTAACGCACCTGAACGCTTCAGTCCAGCAAACCGCTAGAAGTTCTTTTACAGGGGCGATTAAACATAATGATGATCAATTAATCAGATGAAACTGACTCGGAGCAATCAACTGGTTCTTGCAGATGGAGCCAGGATGACATTAGTTTTCCCACACACACACAACTTCTGGACTTTGTTTTAGTTTTAATAGGTCTACCTCATGTCCTGACCTGGTAAGGACCAGCTGATTGTTTTTTTATTATTATGACAAGATATATAAAACGTTAGAATCTGAGGAGTGTACTTTTTTCTTCAGTTGACTGCAAATACTCAGACGCAGATGCATACAGATGTTACCACAATTGCATTTCTTCTAAGTTCCTGGAAAGACCTGCCAGACTCAAACAGAAATACTACTTCTGATGATCATGCAATAACAATAAAAGTCATAATTAGGAAAAAGCGTGTGGTTTACTAGTACTGCATGCTACCTTAATTCCACTCACCAGTCACATAGCCAGAGCTTCAAACTCAGCTCCAGATGTGGCTTCAGCTTTCCCCGCTGGATGGTTTCCCACACCTGATTTAAATCCACATGTGAGCCCATCTACCTACATTACATACACACACACGTGCATGCGAATATGGAGCTGTAAATGCACACGCTGCACATATGCAGAGAACAGACACGTTTGCATTTTTTGCACACATTCCCACAACCCTGCACTGGCACTCCCGTACACACACTCACAAGCACTCACAAATAAAAACAAGAAATCAATGTAACCTGTAATTTTTACAGGATTGATTTGAGTGTGTGTGACAGGCCAAATCCAATAGTTGCAGCAGGGCTGACAGGCCTGACATGAGTCTTGCCTTGCTGGCCCCTCAATTATGCATGGCCCAATGTTTCCCTGGATCTTAATTGAATCACACTGTCTCAAACTTGTTATTTCTAATTTGTAGCATTTGATTTCTGACATCAGCGCTGCTGTGTCATGAATTATGCAAACAGGAGGACCTTTAATTGTGAGTGTTATTAAAACAAAACTAATTGCAGATGATTCAAATGTGACGAGGAGGCAGGATGCTGGGGGCTTCACTTTGACATGGTTTTGCTACTACTGCCAAATAATGATTAGGTCTTCCAGCTGCCTGAGCTGTTGTTGTTTTGTGGTTCGGACTGCAACCTTTTGGGTTGAACATGATGCACAGCTTAATGGAAGGAGAGTGTGGTCTGTTGGTGCACTACATGTCGTATGGATCTCTGTGGTGAATATTTAACAAAACACATGCGCATCCTGGAGCAAAGAAGCAGTCACACGTGATCTCCCGATTACTGCAGAAAGTAGAAGTGGGATGATTCATCATTCCCGTCTGGTCATCCAACTTATTTCACTTTTATTTTATTGATTGCACTTTATCCATTTTGATTAGTTCTCTTTCCAGAAATTGTTCGAGTGTCACCCAAATACAAAGAAAATTGCTTTCTATATTGCCATCTTTGGGGCTGATGATATACAGACACTGACATAAAATGAGAATCCCTGGGAATCCATTTGGTTTAAGTGTATAGTCAGGCAAAAGTAATAAAGAGTTCTGATTAAATAAAGAAAGAGAGCCACATTAAAGAAAATGAGAGCATGTCTTTAACATTTTTAAATGACTGCCAAAACACAAACGACTTGATGTGGAGAATACTGTGAGTAAATAAGTAAACAAAGTAATGAGGCTACCTTTTTCTTACAAGGAAATTATTTTCCTATTTCATGTCTTATTTTGTTAAAGATGAGCACCCAAACAGAACATGATTCCAAAATGAGAAACTGTTTAAAATAATTGTGCAATTACACCAATAAAGCCAAAACATGCATGTGCAAGGCTGTAAGCTGTAAAATGAACCCTGCTGCTCTATTCATATGAGATTTAACAATTGAATTGTGCCTGCAGGGCAACATCTCAGCACCTGACTGTAAGGTAGGGATCCTCACGGCTGTGTTCCATTCAGGGCGTCGGAGATGTCTGGAAGTCATTTCAACATGTGAGAAGGAGGGAGGGAGGGCACTTTAGTTTCATGAATGTTCAATCAATTCAATAGGACAGCTTAACTTTCTCTTTCCCTCTCAGAGCACATTTATAGGCCCACAGGCATTCACAGGCTGCATTCAAAGGCTGCCTGTGATTCATGCAAAAGCAGAGTCATTTCACCTTTCTGGGGGGCAACAACTGAGATGTGTTGTACAGGGTGAAAAATAGAGAAAAGAAAGCTGGCAAAAGAAGCTAAAACAAAGAGATCACACTACATTTTCTTGAAGTGCTCCACAATAAAAGGAGAATCTGTAGACAACGTCTTGGACACAGTTTGCCATCTGGATGGTCAAATGCTGTTTACTTATTTATTATTCTTTTTCTTTTGGGGGGTATTCTGGTGAAACATTTCAAAATTTGTCATATGAACTGAGTTAACATATGAGTTTTTTTAAGGTTTGTGTTAAATAAGTCCCAATGTTTTCTGTCTGATGGGGGTCCTGCAGTGCATAATACTATAAAATTTGTAAAATAAATAAATAAATCATAAATAAATCCAGGAGCTTTCATGCCCTCCAAATTAAAATAGAAAAATTCACAATCTCAAGCAGTCATGACAAACAACTACAAGTGCGTGCTAAAGATCCATGACGGTGAGGGTTGCATGGAAAGATGAAAATTATTTATTTCCGCCCAAACAAAACTGCAGTATTTCTAATTCTAACCAAGTGATGTTACAACTTAAAGAAATTGATGAAAAAGTTTTACATTTACTGTAACTGTACTGTAAAATGGTTGTCCACAGAAAGAGACATGAGATAGTTTCTGCTGGGAGCCATCACTGCCGAGAACAAGACATGATTCTGCAACTTATAATTTATTATAATGACTCATTCTATGGATGTTCTGAAGAGTGCATTATTATGCATTATGAGTGCCCTCATACACCATAATATGTGTTCATGGGTATTTAAAGGAACTATACCTGATATTATTTTAATCTTTATAAGAAAATGGTTTTCTACGTGGTATAGTATGTGGTAAAAGGGGTAATTTTGTTGCAATTAATGACTCATTGATTGCGCATATGTACGAGTTCAGGGCATTTTAGTTTACGAAAGCGGCTAGTTTTTTTTAGCATTGGCGTGACGCGCTTTCTCTGCCTGATTAATTTTTGGAACGTCCAGACTCCGATCAGCCAGTAATAGCGTTCCCTTAGTGATCCGGAGTCAAATTATGAAAGTTAAACCCCTTAGCGAAGAAAAAGGCGTCACACAAAAGCTAAAAAAAATAGCCGCTATCGCTAACTAAGCTAGCCGGACGTGAAATCTGGTATAGTCCCTTTAACCCCATTGGACACCTATAGTATGGGATCAGCTTTTAATGCCACAAGTTCCATGCTGACATGAGGCACATGTCTCCTTTAAAAAGGAAAATAGGCAGACATTTTAATGATTTAAGCTGTGTTGCCAAGAAGATATAATATAGAATGCCATAAATAATAAAGAAACAATGCACCAAGCAGAAAATGACCTTACTTTTTGAGTTACAAGGTAGATGACCTACATCCAGTCAGTTTTAATAGTGAATTATTCTTCACACATGATTGTTTTCCCACCCTCATCAGGTCCTGTCTTGCTCAGCTATGGTCCCAGATGATATCAAAGCGAACCTGCTTCACACGGTCGTTTGTGTAATGGTGTGAGAAAGTCTGCATTGAACAGACTTTGCGCTTTGCGGATCCATGGCTGTAGCAGTTGCACTCCTGTTGTCTCTGTGAAATGCCAACATTAGTGCAGCACAGACTGTCTGCCTCGCTGCTCCACAATGGAAGTGTTGTTTCAGCGTCAAAGACATGACAAAGTGTTCAAAGTATGAGACACTTGAAAGCTTAGCTCGGCTGTGTTTTGGAATATGTGAGCTTTTTGCACAATACTCAAAGCTTTTTTCTGAACGCTGGATGCCACATCTGACAAAGACCAGTCTGCATAATTTATGTATTCATTTTGTTGTCATGTCTTGATTTCCTCTTAATCCTCTTTATAATGATTAGAATACTATTTATGTAGAAATATCTTACTTCAATCCAACATGAAAGAGAATATTTCAAATCCCTGGATATGCACAACAACTGATAGTGATTATTCGGTTCTCCACAGCCGTCTCTTCTTACACCAGGATCTGATACTGTCCTTTGAAGGCTTGTTAATGAATCCCTGCGGCTATATGTGGTGAGCTCAATAAGACTTGCCAGCTTGTTAGAAAAACAAGAATGGTCAGCATCAAATCGATGTCTCCGATTAGGAATCCAGTTTCCACTTATGATTACCAGTGTGATCCAAAATCAGAAAACTTTGGGATGAGAGGAAAAAAAGATATAAAGAGTGATTTCTACATTTACTCTGACTTTTGTTTAATGTTAGGCTGCATGAACCCAAGATGTTTCACGTAATGTCTCCTTAGTGTCACAACAAATTCCCAAGCAAGCTAGGATGGTTCAACTTTACTCTCAACTCAACTCAACTCAACTTTATTTATAGAGCACTCTAAAATACATCCACAGCTGAAACAAAGTGCTGTACACAAATGGACAAAACAGTACTGAAGAAAATCAGATAAAAACAATGGATAAAATAAAGCAGATAAAATACTAAAACAGATGTAAAAGCTAATTAAAAAGTAATAAAAACAACAAATAAAAGCAAAGCCATAATACACTAAAACAGGAGCCGAGTCTCATGAAGGGTAGAAAGCCAAGGAATAAAAATGTGTTTTAAGACGAGTTTTAAAAATGGACTTTAATACTTTGGAATATTAGATGAAAAGTAAAAATAAAAGACAGGACCAAGACGCCAAATGTCAGCCTTTTTTCACTGCATCCAGTTTTGAATAGCTGGTTATACATGACTATTATACACTGACTAGCTACAGGCCCACCAACAGCTTATCAATAAATCTCATAGCTCAATGCTTTTACACATGTCAACACGGTGAAGATGACTGGCTGAAGTTCAAACTGAGCATCAGAATGAAGAAAGAACGGGGATTTAAGTGACCCTGAACGTGACTCAGCATAGGTCTTGGTCTGAGTACTCTACTGGGATCTCTATGGTTTACAGAGAATGGTCTGAAGAAGAAAAGTCCAATAAGCACCGGTTCCAACCAAGGTCTGCAGAATAGCCTTTCTGAACACAACACATCCAACCTGGAAGCAGTTGGGCTCCAGCAGCAGAAGACCACATGGGACCACATGGTGCTGCTGCTGACCATGTCCATCCCTTTCTGAGCCCAGTGGAGCATCTTCTGATGCTGCTTCCAGCAGGATCATGCTCCATGTCACACAGCTCACATCCATGAGTTCACTGGACTCCAACGGCCTCCACAGCCACCACGTCTCAGTCCATGATTCCACCTTTGGGATGTGGTGGAACGGGAGATTCTCATCATGGATGCAGCAGCTGTGTGATGCTGTCATGTCAGTGTGGAGCAGAACCTCTGAGGAAGGATTCCATCGCCTTGCTGAATTAAGACAACTCTGGAGGAAAACAAATGTCCGGCCAGATACTAGCAAAGTGGACCTGATAAGGTGACTGTTGGGCGTATGTTTAATTATCCAGCTGATCGTATGCTGGCACTAGTGTCGTATATTAGAAAATAACGAGAGTCTGTTGCAGAATTCCTCCGTTTAAATTGTGACCTTATTTTAGGCGATTAGTGTAGAATTGTGAATGATTGTGTTTTCAGAGTCAGTGTGGCTTTCACAAAACTGCATATGAATCTGGTTTATAAACTCTTAACCTGGTATTAGAGGCCTATTCAACCATCAGAGGGGTTTTGGTGCTCAGTGTTTGTCTGGCACCAAGATATGTCGGTTAGGGTGATTGAAGACACCAAAGGAATGGGCATGCTAAGTAAAAGGCAAAAACATTTTTAACCTTAATCTCCACAAAAGCAAACTTGCCCAACAGATTTGCCAAGGCCTTGGGACATTTTGTACCAGACAGGATGTTAGTACTACTTCCTCAGACGAGCTCATGTTATTTTGACACCAGAGCTGCTTTTCTGAGCAGAGGTAGCATAAAAATGCAATTTATTTCTCTTGAGTCTTGATGAATGTGTGTAGAATACAATTTGCAAGTAGAGAAGAACTGAGAAAACCGTAGCAACAGTTGAATACATTTCCTTTTATTCCAGTTTTCAAAGAGGGGAGATTTGGCATGTGTGAAGTGGCGTCATCCATCAAGAAGGCTCATAAATTGATGATGGGCACAAAGAAGAGCGCTTTGATTTACTATTGCTCTTCCAGTCAACAGCTATATCAATCTGTCATCAAGCTGTCAGACGCTGTGTAATGGAGTTTCAACATAGCATGAAACCATGTCAGTCTTCATATGTCGGAGTATTTCTTTCAGTTTGCAAGATTCTGAGGATATTTGGGAAGTGATGGTGCTAAACCAAACTCATCGTAATGCATGTGGGATTTTTAATAAACCTGTACTAGATATAGAAAATGTTTAATTGGTTAAAACACCTGCATCTGCACATGTATGCTAAGCTAACATATTAGCTGTAATTGTAAGTGGCGGACTAACTATACACTTGACTCATACTTAAAGTATCCTAAAGCTACTCATACTGTACGTACTAGTCTGCAGTTTATATTAATAAATGACAAGACATAGTTTATACTATGGGCTAGATTTATATACCTTGATAAACAAATATACATAGATAAACAAAAATCTGTACTAGACATATAACTATTCCAAGTACACAAGTAGTATATACATAAGTGCAATTTCTTTTACACTTTAAGTACATGACCTGTAGTATAATTGCTATCTGTTGCTACCTACCACTGTTTGAACCCCTCCCCAGCTGAGACTTAAACCAGCAACCTTCTTTTGGCAGTGAGGCAAAGGTGCAAACCACCGCACCAGCGTGCAGCCCGAGAAAGCAGCAACCAAACCAAATTATGCTAACCTGGTAGTGAAAAGAGCCTAAAATAAACCACTGGTAGCTGGTAGCATGAATATAATGCTTTACAAAAGAAATGATTGCTCTTAAAACATTTTGACTAAAAGAAACAACTCATTGGCAAAAGAAACCTAAAAAAGGACTGCGTTCAAAAACCAAATTAGCCCCTTCTAAGAGGTTAAAAAAACCTGCTTCACACATCGGAGCAAACAGAGAAAAAGAAATCTGAAAACCACAACAACACTGACTAAATTCTAAATCTGATCTGAAATTTCAGAACTCAGTTGTCATTGCAATCAGATGGATGTAAATGTGAACACTTATCACTTTTACAGCATTTTTCACTGATAAATCCAACGTGCATACATGCTGAATGAAAAGGCTGAATAATGCTGACATTTTTAAAAACACTGTACGTGTAAAGAAACGGCAGCAACTGAAGATAAAAACTCTTTTGTAAAAACAAATGTTCACATAAAAAAAATGTAGATTCTTAATATTGCTGAAAATTTTCCTCCTAAGGTTAAAATATAAATTTTCTTTTTTTTTACATTAGTGTTGAGTTTCCTTTATTTCTGAAATTCTCAGGCATAAATAAACCACATTTTACATGTAAATATCAAGTAATTCTACAGTAAGCTTACTCTGCAGCAAACCAAAACAAATCTGAAACATATCCACCATGGTATCTGCCAGCACTACATATCACTACATACTCTATAAAGATTGGACATATGATTGTCTCACAGAATTTTCTGAGCTCTTGGGTGGGTCATTTAATGTGTATGAGAAAGTAGAATTCTGCATCTTTAGTTAATTGAGTACTTGGAGTTATTTGTGTCAGTAGATGTGCATGAAGGAATGTTATTCCAAAGCCTGACTGTGGAATGCACTATTCAAACATTAAAGACTAACCCACACACTGTACTACGTTCCCTTCACATGCTGATGGAAAACATCAGGGGGGCTCCTCAATTGTATAAAATTATATCTGTTAGTCATCTTTGCTCAGGGGTGTTTCTTTCTTTGGTTAGTAAAATATATGACCTGCCATGGATGAAAACTATAGCTCATTTGCAAACTCTGGCACATTTACATTTTAAATTAATTACAAAAGTTGATTAATGTGCATTGTCACTTATAAATAAACTGAACAAATAAAAAATAAACATGAAAACAGAGCACAGGCCTGTGCGAGTTTATCTACAGTAGGCATGGCAGACAATACTGTGTGGCAGCTTTCCCAACATTTCCTGGGAAAGAGGAGGGGCACACCTTGGACAGGTTACCCGGGTTAACACACAGACAAACAACCACACACAATTACTCCTAGGGACAATCTAGTCCCAACGTTTTGCCCTTGGGAATGTGCCATAATAATAAATTGCATTTATACAATAGCAAAGTGAAAACTATCTCTACTAAAAACATAAATAGGACAAGACTGGATGTGGTGTGCATCCCAGGCCAGTGGTGACACTTTGCAACAACACACCCAGTGTGTGCATTACATGCTCATCAGACATGAAGACATTACAACCGCTTATAGAGACATGGATTGCTTATCTGGCACACTGTTTCGTAAATGTGGGTACAAGTGCTTTGGGAAATTCCAAGGGGCGTTTAAGAAATGTGAACAATTTTCTGTAAAGTTTCTGATGTTTGTGCAATGTAAACAAATTAAGTTTATAAAGAAAATGTATTCTCAGTATTCAGCTTACATGATTTTTTACTGATTGGGCTTTTAATCCAAACACGCGTTCAAACACTGCTGGTGTTGATGAGCAAGTTGTAGAGTTGGAAACTAATTTTCTTTCCAGCTGGATGAACTGATAGATGTGAGTGAAAATCCACAATTTGTTGCTTTTGTTTGATAGTTGATGATGACAACGATATTTATAAAGACATCTGTTCTGCAAAAACCTGGAGGGGAAAACATCAGAGGACATTTATCATGATTTTAACATGTTTTTCCAGGAATTTAGTCATTAATTATTGGGAACATGTTATAATAGTTTTATTTTAAAATGTTTTAAATTTAAAAGTGTTTATGTCCAAAACATTTGCCATCTTCTCACATTTTCTCTTATCTACAGCTAATTCAGCATCCATCTTGCATCCTACCTGCCCTGTCAGCTGTCTCCAGACAATAAAGGACTTCTTCCATGTGTTTTGTTTTATCTCCTGCTCTGTCTCTGGGTCTCTTTTGTTTACTCGCATAATGCTTTTTTGTTTCTCTGCTGTAGCCGTAACGGTGCTCATCAAAAACGCCATGCACAAAGTGAATTCAGCTGCAACGACAAACTGAGGAATTCAGTGGACAAAACAGTTTTATCGTGCTGTTTCTCAGCTGCAGGACACTGACAGGGCAGGGACAGTGCCATCAAACAAGTCCGTGATGCAAAGGTAAAAAAGGTTGTGTCTTCAAGTGACCAAAAATAACTTTAAAAGATTCAGCAGAATACGAACATCCGCCATTGTTTTCGTGCTGTTCCAGGGAGTAAACTTAGCCCTAATGCACAAAAGCAAAATGACATGACACCGCCGAAACATTTACGTGTTTACAAACTAGAGACGCGTTCGTGTTTTATAAAAATTTAACTCTGGAGCCCATTCTCAAGCTTGTGGTTTTGTCCACCCAAAACTCTGTTACCTTGGAAACAAGACACCAAAATTCACATAACTTTTTGTATTTTATTGTCTCAGTATCAATGTGTAAAGTCTTATATAAACTATTACTAAAGGGACTGCACAACGGTGCTGCTGCCTCGTTCGAGTCTCAACTGGGGAGGGGTTCAGAGAGGGAATAGGGCCTTTCTGTGTTTCTGACAGAAAATAAAATAACTTGATGTTGTTCTGTTGGTTTCCTGCCACATCACCCAACCTTATGCTGGAGTTGCTGAACATTGCATAGCCTACTTGTACTGAGCACCCTAGAACACATCATCATGCCAGATGTTTTGCAGATTTAGCAAAATAAGGGTTCCTATCTTTTATTGTCACAAGATGAAGCTCTCTCAGAAAATCTCTGGACAAAAGCCAGAGGCTGCTTCCAAATGACATGCCTTCAGTTCAGAGCCTCTCTTCATCTCATAACTTAGTTTATGGTGTGTTTAACATTCAGTTTTATCTATAAGTTTGGCATTTATCTCACACTATTTTCATTTTTAGAGGAACCTTCCCCTCTGATCCACAGCTTTCCATCCCTAGTGGGGAGATTAAACTGTTGTTTTTCCTGAACCACTCAGAGAATAGACATCCCTTCCTCAAACAGAGACATTTATGGTTTGGCTTTATTAAACCCACGGGACAGACAGAGGATGGCTGAGAGATTACTCATCCAGAACAGTTTGCTTCAGGGCACCGACACCAGAATGTATGATTTGACCTAAGGGAGCGCCCCAGTTGAGCCCAATTTTAAGGAAAACATACGTCAGAAGCAATGCTAAATAAATTATAGCAAGTAGGGTTTTTTCATGTATTTATTTACATCAGGAACCTATTGGAGACCAGCACACACTGTTGCTTGCCGCTAATGGTGTACAATAAACAGCAGTTATAGGCAACCAACTTAGGAAGGAATGATAAGACTCAAGAAAGCTCAGTAATGAATGTTAGCTATTTATTTATATTAAAGTCACAAAGACAGAATATTAACTGGAATCTCTTTCCCTGCATTGATGACATAGTTTGATAGATAGAAAATATGCAGATTACCAAAGAGATATTATCTGAAAACTTGGTCTATCTCAGCATGAGAAGCGGAAACTGCACACATCAGGACCAAAAAATGATCTATGATGATAGAGATAAAGATATGTCCTGAAGAAATTAGATATATATAAATATGATGAGCAAACAGTTGCGTCCAGCTTTTTTAGGTATTCATAAATGCTTCTCAAACCAAGTCATCTGTCCCTTTAAAGGGTAAGAGAATCAAAATACTGCACGCAATTCCTTGTGAAGCACGAGATTAGCCATAAACTCAAATTATTCTATAATTTCTGTGTGAAAAATATGAAAGTTATTATGAGATCTGAGGGTATTATAACATTTTTGGCGTTAATGGGAACATAACGTGAGGCTGGAAGACTAAGAAAATCAGAACAACTGCTAATAAGAAAATAAACAAGAAAAAACTGATACCATAATTTATCCAACCAAAGAGGACTCGTTAAATTAAATATATGGAAACGGAGATGTCCAATTTAGTGCAATTAGCCTGAGTCTCAATAATATTGGCGGGTCTTCACATTTATGGGCTTATTAAAGATGCATATCACACACGTTTGGCCTCCAAATTAAATAAAAACATCTGCTTTTCTTTTTGGATGTGATTGTTGTCCATAGATCTCTTCAAAGTTTAACATTTCATTTCCTTCCACCTGGAATAAGATTTCTATGTTGATATGCATTTGGATAAAGAAACGTTGAACTGTGTGCATGTCTGGCATGTATTCAAGGTTAACAGTCCTACTCCCTCTCCCAGCATGGAAGTCTGCAAGTCATTATCCAGTCTCTGCTGCAGTGAAACTAACAAAGCCACTGAGTGCAGAAACAGCTCGTACAGCTGCTCAGCATATATCCGATACTGTTTGCAGTTCTCTTTTCTTACATTTTCTTCAGCCTATTCCCTTCACGCCTCATTTTTCTAGAAGCTTAATAGACAATGCCAATATTTTTCTTCATGAAACTCACATGTCAGGGTTCCAAAGCTCCCTTCACAAATTCCTGGGCTCTGCTCTAAAACCATCAACATAACAGCAAGTAACTTTCATGTGGAACTGATTTGGGATACGTGGTCTCTGTGGATTGCTGCAGTACACAAGATGAATCAGGCAGCATTCCTTCCCTTGTCTTTATACCAAAGTAATGCGATCCAGGAATGCCCTTTGTCCCGCTCAGTTTGGAGATGCAGCCTGGATTCCACCCAAAGTAACACGCTGTCACATCCATCTGAGCTGCAGTCTTCTCCTGACATAATGCCCTGGTGGTAGATATATATAAATCTATAAGCTGCTATGACATTTGAGAGCAGACAAATATTTCATCATCGTTGTGGGGATCCACCAGAAGTTGTATGAAGACTTTTGTAATTTTCACTTATTATATCTATGTTTATTTCTTTGTGCGGATTCACACTAACCTGATCACCTACCTGTGTGTGTGTGTGTGCGTGTGTGTGTGTGTGTGTGTGTGAGTGATGCTATAATGAAAGTGCCGTATTTGATCGTTTCTGGGATCTTTTGCGTCACAGTATGGGACAAACTTGGCTCAAAACCCTGACTCTGCTGGCTACCTCTCGTACAACAGTGATGTAGACATTTGACAAGGTAATAAAGGTAAAGGGAAATATGCTAAATTAGTATTGTTCATCATCTTTTAGTTAAAGGGCCAAATAAAGACTTTAGATTGAAAAAAGTTACATTTGTTATCCCCAGTTCTTTGCTTGGATCAGGCTTCAAAGACAGATTTAGTCACACCAAAAAAGACTCCCAGCTTACTGCACAGAGCATTTGTTGTCTTTTCTTTCTGACTTTCTGTATTTATTTCTCATAAACTATTATCATGTTTTTAAAAATATCTTGACTATAATGTGACAAATCAACAGGCTTCACTTAAATGGCTTTTTCCAAACATTTTAAACAGCAGATGAACAAGATATCATTTACAACTTCATTTATGAAGATGAATCCTCCCCACTGGAATCTATTCTCAGGTTTCCCTTTAAATTAGATTTTTCTATAATATATCTTCTAGAAAATATACGTAGTTGGACCTGAAAGCCCCATATGTTAGGCTCATTAGTTGGAAACTCATGGCCTGTGCACCACCATGTGGGGTTTGACTCACAGCCTGTCCTTGCACAGCAGAGGCCCTCTGTGGTCTTCCCCTCATATGAAAGCCTCCCTATTGACATGATGAATAGCCTCAGCCTCAGGGTGCGGGTTTTGGAGAAATTGAGTCATGACCAGGAGGTCATTGGTCTGCCCGGTGTACACATCTTATCTCATCTCTTTTATTGTGACAGTGAGGGTCCTGTCATCATGCCTCCAATTGATCATGTGTCCCGGTAACAAAGACAGACCTTTGGCTGACTGATCAGTGCCCATGACTCTCACCTGGGAGGTTGTGGGTTCAATCCCCAGCTGGGCCCTGCTTGACCATGCCACATCCTTTTATCTTATCATTGAATTTAGACATTGAAAATCCATTTTTACTCTTCCAGACCTCCCATGGATAGGAACTTGAAGTACATTTGTCTGGACTGAGGGTCTCAGTCTCAGGGTTTTCTCTCCGTTTCAAGCCATGACCTTCAGCTTACACTGGATAGGGTTACAACTAAGTGTGAAGCAACTGGGAATGGGCTCCTGTTTCTCAGCTGAAGAGGGTGGAGTGCTCCCATGTAATCAGGATTGAGTCATCACCTCAAGGGTCAAAATGTCTCAGGGCTTTTTCTGATGACTAATGGCAAAATTAGAAAGGGAGAATGAAAAAAGGATTGCCCCTCATCAGCAGTAAAAAGGCTCCATTGTTGTGAAGAGGTAGACCAGCCAAAAGATGAAGCTTTATTCCAACCTTCACCTGTATCAGGGATGTCCAAAGTCTGTCTGACAGGAGGTTTCCTGCTGCAACCCACATGAATCAGACTGATGGGTCATCATGTCTAGGCAGAATTTAACAACAAGCTGAGGAGAGACATTCAGTTTGAATCAGGTGTGTTGCATCAGGGAAACATCTAAAACTTGCAGGATTGTGACCCTAGAGGACTGGAGCTGAACACCTCTGACCTATGGTCATGAGGTTTGTAATGACCTAAAGAGTGAGATAGTGGATACAAGTGGCTGAGTTTCCCTCAGCTTAAGGGATAAGTTAAGGAGCCAGCAGTGAACTAAATTATAAAAGATATCTGATTAGGGTCCATCCTGTTCGCCTTCAGTTGTAGTGCCTGGTGGATAGCCAACTGGAATTAGACAGCTGGGGAGGCGCAGGACTAAGAAACTACTTGACATCAAGGTGGAATAACTGAAGAATGACTCTAGGGAGTGGGAAATCTGTGTTTATCTCCTCAACCCAATCTGGGATAAAAAGATGGTAGTGTATGGATAAATGGCCACAGTACCTGTTGTAACTAACACACAATTAAATCATTTTTGAGGTCTTTGTAAGATAGCTGTAAATCAGGAGGAGGAGAGTGGGGAGGATAGAACCCAACGTTGCCTCCCGATATGCCTATCTGGGTATGAATGCAAGTGATAGGAGAAAGCACTTAGAATAGAAGTGCTGAATGGAAGAATGTGGCATGCAGTGTAAAGGTGCTTTGAGTAGAGAGGTACAACAGTCCATTTAACATTTGAGCAATGCTCCTCGGTTTGTTGGTTTTTCCTGAAATAATGTGGTTGTGCTGAATGTTTTAATGTGACCCTAACGGTCACTGCACTCTTTACTTTTCCTTCAAGAAGAAAACTTTAAAACCGAGGAAGAATCAAAACAATCTGTCAGTATCCACTTCTCATTTTTGTGCTGTTTGCACAAGGCGTGCACAGCAAGGTTGGATGGGTCTCACCTGTGGCTGGGATTTAAATCCACAGCAAGATTTCACGTAACACTACATATACATCCAACCCATGCTCACTGGGGATGTGAATCTTACAGCAACTCACGATTCAATTGGATTCAGATACTTGGGGTGACGATTTGATTCTTTATCAATTCTTGATTCGAACTGATCTCGGTTCACATTCAATCCTCTTGTAAAAAAAGGTGCTAATCTACATTCCTCTATAAACTAGAAAGAGCTCTGAAGAACTGTTTCTTTATTTGAAAGAAAACCGCCTAATGGTTTAAATTTTGCTAACCTTGCAAAGTTTAACAAGTCCTCTTCACATAAAAGTAAGACTACTATGAAAATAGTCAAGCAAATAATCTTTAAGTCTTTTAAAAAATCAAATCTTGGAAATTTTGAAATGATTCAGAATCTTCACGAACAGAAATTTTGATTCTGATGAAAAACTATTATGGGGGGTCACTCCTGATGCTCACACATGCATGCTTAGCAGGAAACCAACAGAAGAACACATTAAAACAGAGGACATGACCCAGAAATGAACAATTGTGGAGCTAGGAAAAGTCACAGCATGAAACAAAGATCAAGGAAGTAACTCTCCGTTTGACGGGCATCGGCCTCTTCATGCTGCTGTATCCCATAGTTTTTATGCCTCACTCCTGCTGTGCTTCTCTAAGCGAAGCCATATGGGAATTGTTGGGCCGTCTTAGTTAAACAAGAACTGACACTTTTACGTCCTGACCGGGTCCTTTTTCTCAGCTGCTCCAATACTCATGGATGCGTTTTTGCTTCTTTCAGGCATGTCATGGTTTATTAACGGCATGCTGTCTTTTTAATGTTACATTGTAGATTCCTGTAGTGAAAGTGAGTTTAGTTTTGTCACATGCTTATCTGTAACATGTGACTGATCTCCCTCTCACTGACCTGCAAGTGGACCATTAAAGAGAAGAGAAGCCCAAAGGGCAACAAGCAAGGTGAAAGGTCGTAGTGTTTATGAATGCAGTCCTGGAAGTGGACGAGCTGCGTCAACAAAAATTCACTGGGGCCAGGATGTCACTGTGGAGCGAGACTGCTATTTCCATGGGGTTTGTAGGTGTAGTAATATGTCTAAAAATGAGCTGGTGAGCAGGTTCCCTGCCCAGAAATGGCCGTTCAGGCCCTGGTTCTGCATTTAGTAAACACTAAGGTGAACCACGTCCGGTGAAGCTTACCTGTCTCAAACCTGCAGATGTAGCAGACTGCCATTCACCCACGCACCACTCACAGTTTTACGAGCCATGAGAATAATCAGAACCTTCTAAGCTCCAAATCTAAGAGATCTGGAGATGGCAGTGAAGTTTCAGGCGTGTTACACTCCTTAGGAAAGCCTTTGAACAGAACATGTGAGGCACAGATGGCTGCAATCTTCGTGTAGGATGTTGGACTCTGAAGAGCTTCATTGTAACAGGAGCAGGGTGCTGTAGAAAGTCCAAAATGTGCTCAAGAACAAAGTTTCCTTTGGCTTTTCTTGTCCCAAGCTGTGCTCTGTCTCATTTCACATGTACAACACACCAAAACATTTTGCACGGCAGCTCGTGAAACTGTCCCAAAACGCTGTTGTGTTGATGTTTTTCATGAACAGTGGTGTGCAAAAGTCTTTAGCGACCGATTTTTAAAAAAAAACATTTTGCATCAAAGCACTCACATGTTCCTGTGATCCTTTAAAGCAGCAGGTCTTTCAATGTTTTTTTTTTATTTTCAGTCCAGTCCTTGTAAGTAGGAATTGTATTTTTTGCAAGTTTTTCATTAAGCTACTAATTATTGACCTACGAATCACTGAAGCATAAAAAGGCTCCTAACTCAAGGGATGAGCCAGTGTTGTGACAAAATAGGACTTTTGCAGCAACAAGGTGATTCCCAAAGAGCTGAAAACATGGCTGCTTGTTGACCTAAACTGTTGTTTCTCTGAACCACTGAGAGGAAAGAAATCCCTTCCACATACACAGCATTTATGGTTAGGTGTTATTAAACCCATAGGACAGACAGAGAATGGCTGAGAGATTATTCATGCATGTTAAAGTCAACGATACCTGTATGCGACTTTAGGGATAACCATGTTTAACTCTTTCCTTTCATGAGGCTTTTTTAGGGGAGAAAAACGTATAAATATAAATAATAAAATGATAATTAAAAAATGAATATTATTTCATATAATAATTTTTGGATAGACTTGAAGGAAAAAGTGATAAGACCTTTAAGAGAGTAAAATCGACAATAACAGAGAAAGCAATCCAAACTCAGAAATAGTCTTGTTTGATGTTGTATATGTCTCTGATCGGAATAATTATAAAAGGCTCCTAACCCAAGGGATGAACCGGTGTTGTGTCAATTTAACTCATTTTAAACAGGATCTTTAGGCTCTGTTTAGCAGCCTGTCAAAATGCTGATTTGTTTCCATTTCTTTAGTTTTATGGATTAAAAACAGCAAAGATAAAGTTTGACAGAGAGAACAGGATTTTTCTTAAAGGTCTGTTCATTGAAAACTTGGCAAATCTCAGCATGTTGCAGAAAATGGACAAGCAGAGGACAGGATTAAAAATCTATCAACAGCAGATGAACAGAATGTGAGCATGATGTGCTGAATCCAGAGATGCTGGACCTTCAGCTGATCCACCTGCTTGCCAAAGCCTCAGAAATAGTCTCCATGGAAACGTGTCAAGGAGGCATTCTTAAAAAAGGGAAACAGGGTAAATAGGCTGCGATATGGCACACGATACAAGAGCTGGACAGATCAGTGGGAACAGCTCTGATAGAGGGATAGATCCTCCCACACTGAAGCAGTGTGGGATCATCTGGACAGAAATATCCAAAGAAGAGCTTTGGGAAGTCCTTCAAGATTACTCCTTTCAAGCTCCTTAGTAATATGTAAGCTTTACTCATGTACTGTACTTAAATTCTTACTGTACATATTTAGAGTAAAATGTTTTCCCTGTTTCCTGTCTTCCCGGTAATAAAGAAATAACGTGCATTTCCTCTCATTCATAATAAGTAAAGTAAGCACAATATAAACTATGATAAATGCATACATGTGGGGATGAGTGTGTAATAGTCTGTGTGTGTCGGGGGTCACTCTGTCACAGGCTTACTTAGAGATAAAAATAATGACATGCAGAAATATAGTGTTACAGCATGTCTTTTTTACGGTAACTTAAAAACACTAAGAATGTATTTAATATACTGTCAATGAATTTAAAACATTTCATCAGAACAAATCAAAACATTCTGTTTAAAATCAGAGAATCCAGGGAGAGAAAAAAACATCTTTGGGTTCACATTTTACTTCAGACATGTTGAACTAACAGACTTGATGTGATGAAGACTTTTAGTGTTCAGTATAACATACCAACTATAGAAATATATAAAGGCTCTTTAACATGTCTCCCTCAAGAAGCCAACTACATGGTAGCTTCAAATTCTTACAGCACCCTCAAGTTTTAATGCTGCCAGTATCTGGGATATATTCCTGTTTGCTCGGTTTAATGCTGCTGCTGTCACTTTCAAGGTCTGGGGTTCATTTTTCTGACCACACATCCAGGTAAAACATGGACTGCACGGGGATGTATTATCTAAAATTGAGGTTGGAGAAGCTTGATACACATGACCTCTGACCTTCTGAGTTTACGAAATCCTGTTGTGACCACCAGAAGGCTGCTTGCACGAGTCGATATGCATCATGTGCTTTTAAAACGTCCTAAAGCCCTGCTGTGAGTTGTGCTGCTGCTCGTTTGACATTACGGGTTTGTCTGAATGAGATTAAAGCGTGCAATAAACAACCATCTGGACTGAGGTAAGACAAGCCCACATGGCAGTGTAGGGAATGATTTAAGGACTGTAGTGACTTTGCATCCACTGTAATTACAGAGTAAATCGTGGTGGCTTGGGCAGATGTTTCGAAAAAGATGCAACTGTCATTGCTGTGTGTAAAAGTGCCAGAAAACTCATCCAGGCCCGGCTTGGCGAGTTCAGCCTACCATAAAGTGAGTCACCTTCCTGACTTTAATCCAAATCTGCCAGTTATATCAGCGAGCCATTTCTGCCCTGCAGCTGTTTTTATCAGCCAGCATGGGGAGGAACACGGGGAGTCCCGTGGGTTGCTTCATCAGTGGAACATCTGACCAGCAGTGCTGCTACCCTGAGGTTAAAGATGCAACAAAAACTCAACAACACAGCAAAAACTCCACAGACAAAGCACAGACAAGTCCACGTTGGGGAAAGAAAACCTAATCTAACATTATCGGAGGTAACAAGGGTTGTATCCTTGAAATAAAAAGGTTAAAATTGTTTTTAAAAGCTCTGATCAAACAAAGAGGTCCTTCTTTGTATGAGTCAACAGAATAACATGTGTAGGTCTTTGAAATTCAAGCCAGTTATGAAAATTAACAATTAAATCAACCTGCAGGATCCCCTAAATACTGTATAAGGCTTGAAAACTGATTCTTCATAAATAAGGGGGATCATGTGGATTTATGCATGTAGTCTCGACATGAAGGTGCTAAATTTATGTTTATCTCTGAATTAATGATTTCTTTTTGACAGCCACAAATCAAAAAATGTTTGAGAAACGTTGGTTTTATATTTTTCAAAATGATCTGGGGACCCCCTGAAATGATCTCGTGACCCGCATGTGGGTCCTGAACCCCAGTTTTGGAACCACTGATCTAGAGCAACGGTTCCCGACCTGATGTCCTGCGAAGAGCAGGGGGCTAAGATCTAGTGTGATTAAAATGAAAGCTATGTCCACACAGAGACAAGCCAGGGGTGTTGGCTTCATTTCTTTATATTATTTGGGTGTTTCATTCGAATGGAACCAGTGTTTTGGGAGCCTGAAAACGCAAACTTTGCACCATTCATTAATGAGACCAGTCTGAGAAATGCTACAATGCTTACAGTATGGTTCATCCTTATTTCTAAAAAAAAAAAAAGAAGAGTATACTGTATGTTGATAAGGAACTGAATTTTGGTTTGATTAAAGGAAAGAATCCATCATTTATGGTGAGAATTAAAGCATAAAACAAGCATGGCTTCACCACGGGATGGTCGGGGGTCCACAGCTTTCTGGTAGCTGCATAAAGGGGCCCTCAAGTAAAACAGATATGGTATGATAACTAGAGTTCTAAATTACCCAACAACCACATAAACTGCCTTGTTTGGCAAGTAATGAATGAAGCTAATCATTTCAGTTATTTGGTCCTGGCACTGCTATCATTCCATTTCCTGTTAATACTGTGAACATACCAAACACCTTTTGGCTGTGCAGGTAGGTGTACGAGCTACTGGCTGATTAAAGTGCAGCTGGATGAGGAGCGAAACTGGCCGTGGTAATGAAGATTTAAAGCAAACCAAACCAAAGGCAGGCACAGGAATTATCTGGACTATCCTGGTGTGAATACTCCCTAAATGTTTCTAATGTGTCTTTTTTGTTCATTAGTTGTTGTTTTCTGTCATGTTGGGGTTTGGGTTTATTGTGCTCTTCCAATGTTGTGCTTTTTTCCTGTGCTGTTTTCATTGAATTTATTGGATTTCTTATTTTCTGCAGCAGATGTTGTCTCTGTTCTTTTGTAAAATGTCACATTTTTCTGTTGTTGCTCCTCAGACCCTCTGTTTTCATACCAGCCTGCACATGACACAAACACAGTTTTTCTGGCATGTTGCTGAGAGCCCCTCCGGCCCTCACAGGATGGTGTAAATAAACATCTGACGTCTTTTGTTCCCGCTGGCGTTTTTGGAGGAAGAAAGAATAGAAAGTATGTGGTCCGGTGGTGAGAAGCAGCTCAGACTGGGTGTGTGCAGAGCGGCTGCTTTACTGGGAGATATTGCATAGATTTTTCTAAATTATTTATAGCTTCACTATCAGAAGGGAAGATCTGCTCATTCCAGCTGTTTTAAATTCAAGGTTGCATCACAGCTCTGGCAAATATCCAAGTAAAATAAAGGCAAATGAGTTTGAACAATTACTTTTGCATTAGCAGAGAAATGCATGAACTGTCTCTAAAAAAGCAGTTAAAGGCGGTGATTACATGATACAGGCTGCTTTTTACTGAGAGTGGATGTGGTGCAGACTCAGTGGTTCACTTTTCTTTACTTAGGCCTTAATTAGAAGCCAAACTGGGAAACTTTCATGGAGGAAATGGAAAAACATGGACTTCATGAACCATTAAATAAGCACATAAGACACTCCTTATGTTATTTCAGCAATAAACAAGCTACAGCATCAGTCTTTTGGAAGGTCCTTTCCTTTACAGTTTAAGGATAAAAGTTTGCAGGTTTAGGTCAATATTTCCTTTTGTGACATTTCCTGCAAGCCAAAAGAAAAGAGCTGCAACCTTGTGGAAAGACAGATTTGGGTTTCACTCCTGGCTTTACAGGAGGAAATGACCTGATTATGGTCATTTTTCATTTAAAAAATGTGTCCAAAATATTGAACTTTTATCAGTTTTCTTTTAAAGATCTGAACAGCCACCTCATATTTTGCATTTCAATGCAAACTAAAACCACCTTTCTAAATGTCCATAAAGAAAAGGGGGAGTTGCAGAGTGAGGTGGTCCGCCAGTCCCGGGGCAGGTCCTGACATTGCGTCGCCAACAGTCCGGAGCCTGAGGTTTGCGCGAACATTTCTGGGAAAACCTCCAAAGCTCACATTTGCCAAATGGGAACCTGGGAAGAGGCAGAGCTGTTTTTTCCCCCTGTGAAGTCCCAGCGAAAGGTCCTGCGAGCTTCAGACTACGTTCATCCTTCCTGCGTCCAGAGGAGTCTCTCTCAGTCCGCTGGAAATAAACAATGCCGAGTATTCATGGAAGCTAAGAAGTTAGTTTGACGCGTTTTGGGGGGAGAAACTTTTTATTAGAAACACTTGGGAATTATTCAGGTCTGTATTTTTGTAAGCCAGCGATGATCCACACTTCTGCCCCGTCGGTTAGGACGGAAGTGTCGCTGGAATGAAGCTGTGGATGTAACTGTTTAGATGCTATCCAACTCCTCTCGAGTTTGAAAAGTTAAAAAAAATAATCAGACCGTGAAGTGGATCGTCTCCATCAGCAGAAGGCACGGTCTGAAAGTCGTGTTTGCAAACGATTATGCGGCAATTCTGCGCACCGCAAGCCTTCTTTTGGAATTAATTTGATTGACAGAAGACGCACGCGCTCGGATCGAGGCTCCGCCGCTTGATCAGAATCTGGATCGGCCTTCTTAATTAACATATTATCACGATGAGGGCGTTTGTGCTGAGCTTAGCTCTTATTTACCTCCTAACTTGGACCGATGCCGACAGGCAGACCCACATCAGGCGGGTTCCTTTGCACCGGCGCGCGCGGACGGGACGTGTGGACAAGGAGCGCTTCATTGGGCGCCCGCGCACCGGATATGGCTCTGCGCTCTCTGTGCACGGCTCCGATAAGGGAGGAAATGTGCAAGCCGATGAGGGCGTTTCAGCTCCCAGGAGGACAGGGGCTTTACAGGGCAGGAGAGCCGGGGGTCACGGGTTGGTGCCAAGGAGAGGGGGCGCCGGGCAGATCGGCTTGCCCCGCCGCGCGGACGTTCTGCAAGATGAGGGCACTCCAGGAGCAAGAGCCAGGATCACCCGGATGCCCAACAGCGCCGGGTCACCTAACCTGCTGGCCAGTTTCGCAGGGAAGAACCGGGTCCTGGTCATCTCCGCGCCTCACGAGTCAGACGGCTACTACCGGCTGATGATGTCTCTGCTGAAGCCTGATGTGTACTGCGAGCTCGCCGAGAGGCACGTGCACCAGATTGTGATGTTTCATCAGGAGGGAGAGATGGGGGGCAAGGTGAGGAGGATCACCACGGAGGGGAAGGTGGTGGAGGAGCCACTGGACACCGCGCTCATCCCCAGACTCATGAGCTTCCTCAAGATGGAGAAAGGTGAGTGAAAGAGGCTGCAGCTGGATCAAAGCATCGCATTCAGATCAGCCTTTACCTGCGCTTTTTTTTTTATACCTGCAGGTAAGTTCGGGATGGTGCTGCTGAAGAAAACCCTGCAGGTGGAGGAGAAGTACCCATACCCTGTGAGGCTGGAGGCCATGTATGAGGTGATTGACCAGTCTCCCATGAGGAAGCTGGAGAAGCTTCGCCAGAAAGGCTTCGTGCAGAAGTGCAAAGGAGCAGGTGTGGAGGGCCAGGTGGAGGAAGGCACATACACAGGTGAGACCGAATAATTCCCGCTACCAACTGGGAAAGTAAAAAAACTCAAAATAAATCAAAATTTTTAATTTTGTTTCTAGCAAACTTGATTGTTTATTTGCTGGAATTTGAGTTATTCAACCACTTAAGAAAAAAAACAACTACTGAGAAACGCTTCCTTGTCTCTAAAGTTGCTCAGTACTGAATCAATTTGTTGCAGTGAGTTAGCAGATGTAGTTTCAGGAAGATTTCTGATTTTTTTTTTTTATCTAATGGAATCTATCAAACCCAGAGCAGCTCATAGACGTCCACTTCTGTCCAGCTGGGCTCATTGAATCAGTTTTGGGATTATTTTACTTTACTTTGTTAGCATAGCTGCCTCGTGCAGCAGGGCCTGACTCAGCTGTGCTGATTAGGACTTCGGATTATCACCCCTGAGACCTGAAACACTAAACATGTCCCCAAATGTTGCAGGTCTGTCTGGGTTAATAAGGGTCCCCTTTGACCTACACAAAGACTGACAACCAGCCCCAGCATCACCGCCAACATAAGAGAAACTGGAATGAGTTCTTTTATGAAAGACGCTTCCTGTAGTTGTTGTAGATCAGTCCCCAAAAATCAGACATTTCTGTTTGTCAAAGCTTAATAAGATTCTGAGATTAATTCAGTCTGTTCCATCCAGCCTAATCCCCCTTCAGTCTAAAAGAAAACAGTTTTTATGTGGTCTTGACAAATCTGGACAAGATCAAGCAGGAAGTTTAATGACAATCCATTATAATTAATGACCACTACGAGGCAGAATGAACACAGCCAGGAAGGCATTCAGTTATCTGGCTTAAGAAACACTTCGAACCAAGAACACAGCCAGCTGTCTACAAGTTGATGGTTTTCAGATCTGTTGGTCAAGTTTGATCAATTATGGTATGTGAGTCTTTGCACTCTGGATGTGGCGTCAAAGAAAAACTTAAATCTGAAACAAATTGTTTAGTTTGGTGAATATATTGTTGTATATTAACATCTGGGGGCAGCACAGCTGCTGCAGCCAAATCAGTTCACAACAAGGCAGGTTTACTGTTTTGTATATTTCAGGGTCAGGACAATTCAAAGTGCTCTAGATAAATCATTAGAATCAGGATGCATTAGAGGCATTAAAAACTGCATTTAAAAACAAGATTTTAAAAGAAATAAAAGATTTAATAACCAGAAAAAAGATTAAATAGAATAAATAAGATAAATAAGATAAAATACCAGACAAGATACAATAAAAATAGATAAAAAAGTTGTGTTTTTTTTATCGGTATCGGCACTGATACCCGATACTGGTATCAGATCGGGACAGCCCTACTTAGAAGTTCCTGTTAGTTCCTGCTGAGGATTGGTGTTATAAGATCCACTTTCCTGGTCTTAGTGAGGACTCATACAGCAGCGTTCTGGACTAACTGCAGCCATTTGATGGACTTTTTAGGGAGACCTGTAAGGACAGCATTACAGTAGACTAGTCTCCAAAAGATAAATACAGAAATCCTGCTGAGACATCCATCCTGTACTCCTCAATATGAGCTTTAAGTGATAACAGGCTGACTGCCCAACTATCTTAAGGTGGGTTTATACTCGCGCGTCCTCGCGGGGGTTACGGCGTAACCGCCGTAGCCTTTGCGTAGGTCCGCAGAGGCTAGACGCGCACCTCTTCCAGACCTGACTGCAGCCGGCTACGGAGACGCAGAGACGTGGAAGTTCTCCCCTGTGATTGGTCAGATTGTGATACTAGTTTCCAGATATCTGACTACCTTTTAAACCGCGGGTAAAAGTGAAATAAAACTGCACTTTTCCAGATCTGACAACAGTTTACTTCACTGATCCTGCAGCTGCATTGGTGATTTGTGGCACAAAATCCACGGAGACGCCAGTAATGACTCACGT
>JAVQJG010067986.1:0-25020 GCA_036024015.1 Craterocephalus amniculus | reverse complement strand
AGTTTGCATGTTCTCCCCGTGTATGCGTGGGTTCTCACCGGGTACTCCGGCTTCCTCCCACTGTCCAAAGACATGCATGTGAGGTTAATTGGGCACTCTAAATTCTCCCTGTGAGTGTGTGTGTGAGTTGTTGTCTGTCTCTCCATGTCGGCCCTGCGACAGAATGGCGACCTGTCCAGGGTGTACCCCGCCTCTCGCCACTTGACAGCTGGGATAGGCTCCAGCACACCCGCGACCCACTTGGATTAAGCGGTTCAGAAAATGGATGGATGGATGGAGGAGCAATATTATTGTTGTCCTTGTACAAGCATCATTGCAGGTTGAAAGCTGTTTTAACAATATACAAGCATGACCCTGGAAATGTGTTAAAAAAAAAAGATTTAAAGAAATTGCACCAAAACGAGCTGCTCTCATTGACTGTAAAGAATCACCTTAGAACAGGGGTTAAGAAGGTGTGTGTGGAGCTTTATTAAAGACTATTTCAGACCAAAGGATTGCAGTTCTACTTTATACAAACCATAAACGAATTATTTACAGGTGAAAAGGAACGATTTAAAAGCATGATTTATCTACTTTAACCTGTAATTCAGCAATAATCACACTGAAAAATAAAATAAAAAACACTAAAAAATCAAGGGAAATCTTATATCCAAAGTTTCAGCCTTATACTGTATATGTAGAACTCTCCTTGGCAAAACAAAATTTGTTTGGTCAAAGATGGCAACCAGACCTTATTTCTGCTTGCCACGATGCTAGAAAGGACAAAGTTTACTAAAGAAAAATTTAACTGTTCAAAAGAAGTCTCAAAGTCATAACTCATGTCTCCAGCTTAATTTTAAAAATCCTCTCAGAGAGCACTGTATGACAGTTAAGGTCCTGTCACTATGCCTCCCATTGATCATGCGCCCTAGGTACTTGGCCACTGGGATGTCCCTCTGGCTGACTGGTCAGTGTGCATGCCTCTCACCTGGGGTTCAAACTGTGCATGGGTTTTCTGTCTCATTTTGTAAGTGGAAAAGCTTAGGAATGTTCGAAAAATACTTATATTGGCTGCTTCAGACACGACTGGATAAGCAACCTCTAGTTTTAAGGAAACAGTTTTTATCAATTGAAAGATATATTTTTTCTTGGATGTGGTGGATCTTTAACTTCATATTTGATTTACTTTTTTAAAAAGTGCAATGTCCACCAATTCACTGTTTTTATGCAATTCTAATAAATTCCCTTCACATTACCGGTTCTAACAGTGAAATACTTTTGTCATTTTTTAATTCATCCATTAAGTTTTTATGACTACTTATGATAAAAAGCCTCATAATTAAAAGCCAAATTACTGAGCCAAATTAGTTTCATTCAAATGTTTCTGTAGATATGAAATGGAAAATGTTAATGTCAAATGATTTTCAGCTTACATACTGACACCCATGCATCTATTACATTATCACAGATCAGGTACTGCGAAGGGTTGCTCTGAGGTGACAAACAGGTATTCCTTAACATTTAAAAGCTCATCCCTAATGTTAGAAAAGATTTTTGCAACCACAACCTTTTCCTAACTTAAAGATTGTTTCAAGAGCCTACTTCTGAGTTCCTGCTGAGCTTAAGTGTCACAATCAAGGGTTTTGTACAGATGTGTTCAATTAAATGTGTCAAAATTATACAATATGCAATATGTACAATAGATATGTAGGCTTATATTTGAACATACTTTCAGGCACTGAACAGATTAAAAACATATTTATTGAGCAATCATGAGCATAATGAAGCACACTTACATAAAAATTGTGTCCAAAACCTTGTAATTGGGTTTTTGCTGCATGGGGTATCATGGATGAGCTGTGCAGTGACAGCAGCCATTAAGTTGTGTACAGAGGGCACCAAGCTGGCTGTAGGCCTCTAGGGAGATATGTCAGAGGCTTTTAGTGGAAGAGGAGAGGAGTGATGGAGCACCCCACCCCCTTGTATCGCCCACTCAATGAGCAGCCAGACCACTTAAAGAATGGCAATGATTGGCAGTCCAAAATCTACAAGCTGCTTATTGTACTGCTAAAACATTTGAATAATACATGCCCAGCCACGAGCATGTTGCAGCATCTTAAAATAAAATTGTGTATCAATAGCCACATCTACGAGGTTATTAAAATTCTGTTGGCAATGCTCTTATGAGGATTCTTCATGGATCTGTGGCTTGTCTTTGTGTGGTTAGCCACTTTTGTTTGTGGCTGTTTTTATAAAGTGGAAAGAAGAAGAGCTCCTTTTGCTTCAGAGCGGTGGTGCAAAATGGAGAAGATTAAATTAAATTACATATATTTCACAGAAGTCAAAGTTGGAAATGGTTCCAAACTGCTTAATTTTTGAATGCATCTCATAGCACTGTACCAGGGATATCTATGTGACATGCTGCCAGGTTTCTAACCTTAACTCCACCTTTCCATTCAATATACAAAATAAATTGGTCCCAAGCAACATAACGGGGAAAATTACGTGGAGTTGAACTTGGATTTTATCAATGAATGTTCACTAACTTGTTGCACCCTTCCTAGCCTTCTGTGGTAAATATTGATGTAGGTGCCTCGAACAATAAAGACCTGATGCTACCAAACTGAGTTACAAAATTATGTTTATCTTTCTAGAAAAAACACACAAAAAAAGAAACAGAAAATCAAGGCAATCCACGATTAAGGGTGTCCTGTAGGGAGTGGGAGCAATAATGTGAAAAGAGGATACAGACATTAGCGTTGAAAATCATCCAAATGAAGCTACAACCAGTGTCTTGCAGCTTGAGTAAATACACTAGTTGACAGCCTGTAGGCTTTTGCCTCACACAGTATGACTCATATTTTTGTCGCCTATAAGATTTGACAGGAAAGCGCTCACATGATTCTTTAATCGCTGCAAACCAGCCTAATTGCACCTTCTCTCTGATGATGACAGGAGCTTCAGCTCACTAAAATGTGTTTATCAACGCGTTCGTGGTGGAAGTTCCATGTTAATATGCAGTGTTGTGTATTATATTTCATTTTAATAGGTGAGGGTGAAAAAAAGGGAAACAACAACAAGCACTTTTGCATTATTCTATGTTGTGCCTGACAGGCTCTTTGAATGCAAAACAGCAGCACAGCACACAAAGGTGATTAGTATGCTAGTAATACCCATACTTTTAAGGTCATTAGAACAGATAAACACATGCAGCGCATTTGCAGAATGCTCAATGGCAAATTGTCTGCTTTCTCTCAGGGTAGACACAGCTGTGAAATGTTCCTCAACAGGCCCAGGTCTCATAATATTTCCATTCAAATGCCAGGACAAAGAATACCAAACTGCAGTGTTATCCAGAAAGGGGAGAAGGCTTTGGGCTGACAAGATTAACTTCTTTATCCCCTGCCTCCTACTTCACTTGCTGTGTCATGGTGCCTAAAAACGCCTTTCCTCAAGCTTTTTTGAGAGACATGGTTAACTGTGGATTCTACTCATCACCCCAAGGCAACATCAAGGCAATCTTGAGCCCACTGCATGACATTAAACAAGTTTAACCATTGATTCATCCCTGCAGAGTGCACATCCTTCGCTGCACAGGTTATGGCTTAATAAAAACCCAATTGAGGAATGTTTTGTTGTGTCTCAAATTTCTGGTTTGTTTGAAGTCATAGCTAGAAGCTGCTTGTGTAAAGTTAGTGTTAACAGAGGCAAGAGTGAATTAATCGCAAGAAACCCACTGAGAATTTGTATTGATTGATATCCACAACATAAAACCGGTGTATGACTCAGAAGAATTGTGGGAAAAAATGTACAAAAGGTAAAAAATAAAAATAAAAAAAAGGCAAAATGATTGCAAATGGTTTTACTGATAAAATAAAACAATCAACAGTTGCACTGTTTCCAGACACATCTGGAAAGTTCTAAAATGGTGTTTCTTTCATCAATCTTATTATGGCAGGAAGCAATCCAACCTACCCCATCCACATCTTGAGCAAGCCCCTAACCCTTCCTGACAGCCCACAGGGGGCTGAATATTATAGGAAAAAGTATGGAGGTGGCATCACTGAACTGTAACTTCAGCTTTATCTGTGTAAAGAGGAAAGCAATGAAAATGGTAGAATTTCACCATTTTGTTCCGCTTTAATTTATTGTTGCCTATAACTGCAACATGTTGTGCTGTGGACCAAACTATGTCACAATCCATCACACTGCACCGATTCATCACTGTTGTTATAGCTTTACTGTAAGTAGGGCTGGGCAATATGGCCTAAAATCAATATCATGATATACAGAGCAGCTCATCTCGATAACGATAAATGAAGGATAAGAGCACTATGGTGCGCATTTTTCCTTTGACTGGGACCAATAAGCATTGATTGGGCAGCCCCCTTGTATTGTCACTTTCTTCATGTATCAATATTAGAGGTGAAACAATACGTCGATCTGCATCAATATATCGATCATATGGTCAATGAGTCAATGAAATCGATCCAAAATCCTAACATCGGCGGAAAATCGATAGAGTAACCAGTAATCAAACGCACTTTTATTTTGAAAATATTTTCTTTTAAACTGAATGTTAATGCCAGAGCTCAGGAATAAAGAAAGGTTAAATGATGATCTAGTTGCTTTTTGTGATGAATGGAAATTATTGTGATCAATCCTTCATGGTATTGCTTTATGTTGTTTTATATGGTTCGATGGATCCTAGATCAAATCGAGTCAAAGTCATATCGTGACTGAATTAGAAATATCAGCAAACATTAAATCGCTGTATCACTGTATAGATATAATATCATATGGTGATTAAACCAGTGATTCCCAATCCTAATCGATATGGGTAAATATTATATCAGTTATTGATATAAATCGTTGTATGGTACATTTTTGATATGTCGCCCAGCCATAGCTGTAAGTCTGAATAACTGAATTTACAGGTCGGACCACTACAACTTTATCTGCATGCCTGTAGTCAAAACAAAACCAAAGCCTCAGTATGATCTTTTTGTAGTGTATATTTAGCATATTTTACCATATGTTCTATATATATCGTACAATTCCTTTAAGGGTTCCTGTTAAATTTCAACTCTACTGTAGTTATTACAAATCTGCATGAGATCATGTTTATACTGGGATTTACAGTTACTTAGCTTAAAATTGTCACATCTTTACAGATAGAAAAAGCTTTTTTGTGAATCATTTCAAAACTGCAAAAAATATTTTTTTCTGTTAGTGAGAGTGATTTATCACAGAAATAAAATTCCACACCTCAAAAGAGAAAAAAAAAATAACTTGAACTATTAATAATTGTCCACTTCTGTAATACACCTCCTGAAAAACTGTAAGCTGTAGTTTTTCTTGAGGAGTGGACTGCACATCGGCTTCACTGACCTACCTACAAAAAGCATTGACCTCTACCACCCATCACAAACATTTGGCCTTCAAGAAATGACACAAAAAGAGAAAAGTAGGTTTTTCACATTCTCCTTGAAGAGCTCTAGTGGAGCTGGGAATGAAGGCAGAGAGTGTTCATTTCCTTGATCCCATCACCGTTTCCACTGTTACAGTTTAAAACTGGTCAATAATGTGCTCTGAACCACAGTCAGCCTCAAGCCAGATCTGCAGTGGAGACCAGGGAGAACAGAACAGCAGGAAAACTGCAGGCTATTCACATATTTCTATCAAGACGATATCATCAGGATATCAGAGATCCTTGAAAACCGACAGTATGACTGTCATGCAATAATGTCTCTTACACTGAAAACCATGGTCTCATCAAAATAATGGAATAAGACACTGAAAACAGAAGCCACCAGCAGAATTTTTGAAATCCAGGAGCAGAGAACGGCAACCCCCTTTACTTTCATGTCCTCGTCTTTCACCAAGACACTGTGTGACGAGATGTCGAACCCTCTGGTGCTGGATCGGGCTCACAAATCCCTTGCTGCATAACCTTACATTATTTTTGGTATAAGGAAAAGAGGAAAAGGAAAAGATAACCCTAACTGTCTCAAGAAACCAAGGTGAGCTAAAGTTTAATGAATCCAGAGTTCATGTATTTCCGGAAATGAGCGCAGAGTTTTTCCACAATCATCTGGGCCCTGAGTCAATCTACCAAGGTTTCTTTACACTTTCTCTTCTCTTTCCCACTGAAGACAGGAGTTCCCCTCATTGACACGATTGCACGTCAACGTGTCTGGATGTTTACATCTATGCAGCCGTTCCAGATTAATAGTTTTGTCTCTTGGTGAGGGTGTCATCCTCCTAATAAAATTACCATTTTTTATTCTTTTTGCTGTTTCCTTTTTGATTTCAAAATAGAATAGATTCTTCTTCTTCAACGTTTCAAAAGATTTACTACTATTGCTACCTACCTACTTGCTATCTACCTAGAGTAGCTACACTGTCAAATTTGACTCCCATCCATCTCAATATAATCCTGCAACTTTGAACTTCCAATATCACTGTTACAAATAAATGAAAAATAATTTCCTATGTTTAGAAAGGATATAAATTAATAAGTCTGCATTCCAGACTGATTCAGATATTTTTTATGAACCAGTAGCTGATCTAAAAAATTTACGACATGACCAAGGTGTGACAAGAGGTCAAGGTAGGGTATGACTGATGTCATCAGTACATAATATTATTACTAATCAGTACTAATATTCAAATAGAGCCAACAAATGATTAATCAAATCACTTTAGAAAAACTTATTTTATCATTACTCCTACTAAGAGTACAAACTCAACATTTAGACTTAAATAAAAACATAGTGAAAATGAGTACTGAAAAAGAAGTAAGACCACAGGACAGATTTCAAACATGTCTTTCAGGGAAGCCGACAGTTATTGTGCTGTAAGGTAAAATCTCTCACAAAAATCCAAATGAATGCTTTTGCATTCTGTTCGTCAATACTGGGGACCAGCAGATTGCTTAGATGGCCAGATTTACTTATCCAAACAAATATAGAGTGACAATTAGAATTGTCTACGTTTGTAGGGTTTCTCTGATACGGAATATACATCATCCATCCATCCATCCATTTTCTGAACAGCTTAATCCAAGTGGGTCGCGGGAATATACATCATATTTAGTTTTATTACTGATGATATACATTGGATGCATCTGTAAAGCTTAACATATTTAACTTAACACAGACACAGGCTGTTACTGAAAACATGTTATTTCATTGTTTAATGTCTGCACTGCAACTTGCAAGCGCCAAGGTTTGAATCGATTCCACCATCAGAGGCCAAAAACAGTGTGAAACCTAAAATTAATCATCACTCACACGGAAGTCACCAGCAGTTATATTCAGGCTTCTTATTCTCATTGTAATTTATTGGTTATTTTTGAAGTTTGATAGTAAAGATGTAACATGGTTAGTTGAACAGCCTAATAGCTATCATATCACGCCTTCTTTTTATCTAAATACTTGCTAAATACTTACTTATGTTTACTGAACTCACAACTAACTAACTAGTTAAATATACTCCAACAAAACACAGTCAAGTGAGTCACTATGGGCAACCAATTATTAGATGTATTGAACCGCAACCGTTCATCACCTTCAGCAGACATTCCATTCATTACACATTTAATTTGACTTTAACTGTGTTTTAAAACATCACTGAAACTGACTTTACATAGAGAAAATTGGGTCTCTCCTCTCCGCCGGGTTGCAGACCGACTGTCTGACACATCAGCACAAGCAGCCATAGAGCAGGAGGCACATGTGTGTTTTATACAGGCCCCCAACAATATTTCCCAGGGACCTAAGATTATTCTCGTAATTTTAAGGTTTTTGTAAATCCATCTAATATTTAAATGCTATGATGGCCTTCTGGACAGTATGTCTTTTTTCTTTTTATAATTATAAGAACATAAGGTGTGTGTGTGTGTGTGTGTGTGTGTGTGTGTGCGTGTGTGTGTGTGTGTGTGTGTGTGTGTGTGTGTGTGTGTGTGTGTGTGTGTAGAAGATGTGGAAGTTAGATGGCAGCAGATGATTTACTGTGGGAACCCCTGAAGGAAGAGCTGAAAAGGAAAGAAATGATTAGGTGTCAGGAAAAAAGGGTGCATTTTATGAATAGATACATGATTACATGCTTGTGTCATTTAACCCAAACGCTTGTCTACACAAAAATTATTGTGACATAAGAACAATTTATCTCTATTCATAACTGAGAATTTGGTTTCGATTAACTAAAACTGAGAATGTTTTTCTTGCTTTCACAAGGATTAAAAACTCCTTTACTGGTTGCATGTTAACACAACACTACAAATCTCCCCCCTCAATATATACGCTTCACACCATGACAATGTTAGACTTATACTGCGAAAAAAACAATTAGCAGACAAGCATAAATGTGTGGAACCATATCAACATTATACAGGAACGACATTTCCTCTGAAACTTTCAAATAGTTGTTGTACTGTGTGACCAGTCCCTGATATGACTTGCACAAGTCATTTCATACAGCATACAAGTCCATGCTTACTAGGGGTGTCACGATCTCGATTTTTAATCGAAATCGATCGAAATTACGTCCAAGTCTCGAGCACCGAAGACAAGGAGAGGATCGACGATTCCTCCCCAGCTGCACATTTTCCCCACCAGCAGCATAAACTGCTTCTTCTTCTCAGCGCTGCTTTCCTTCCCTCTGCTTCGCTCACTACCTGAGGGGAAGGGCTGCTCCACACTCACACACGCACAAGCACACAGGCTGTGCGGCAGCAGCAGCACATAGGAGAAAAGTGACCCAGAAAACTTGATGAAACACGTAAGTTCAATAAAACCCTACCGAGTTGAAAGTCAAAACATGACGTCAGCAGAAACCGCCGCGTTTCTATGAGCACAGCGCTTGCTAAGCTAACAACAAACAATTCGCGCTGGACCTGTTAGCTGAGTGCTAACGCTTTCTAGCACCCAGCTAGTCGGCGGGGGTAGCCCACCAGGGATAGCTAGCCACCCCAGACTTTATACTGTGATGTAGCTGTTGTGACACACCATACCTGTTGATAAGTGCTCACAGCCTAACTGTGGATAAAACACTGTTACATCTTGCTAAACCAGTTATCTTAGGATTTGTTTTGTTACACAGTGCATTACAAAAAAAAAAAGAAGTATCACTTAATTTCCCCGTATTAAAGTACAAATTAAATCATCCATGTAGATATTACTGCCATTTGTGATACATTACACAAAAATGAAATTCAATTACTTATATACGTAGCCCATCTTTTGAAATATGATTTACTGTGCAAAATGTCATTACTAAAACCGTGATCATAGACTAGACTACTTTAAAAAAGGCATAGGCTTCTGTGTTGTAAGAAGAGAACAAATTCGAGAATCGAATCGAATCGCGACCCTAAAATCGAAAATCAAATCGAATCGGAGATTGGGAGAATCGTGACACCCTAATGCTTACTGCTATTAAAGTGATTAAGATACCTAAAAAGCCAGAGGCTGCTCATCAAATGTACCCTTTCAACTGACAATCACCATTGAAATGGTAAAAAAAAAACATTCAATACAGCCAACAAGTCTTCCCAGAAGTGGAAGTCCCAGTAAGTCCACAGCACTAATAGACCATGCAAATATCTGCAAAAAACTGCAGAGGACCCATCTCCAACTGTACAGACCTCAGTGTTAGCATGCTCAAATGTTTAATTTATATACAGTACCTTCAGAAAAAAAGAATGAACAAGTATGACTGTTTGACAGGGTTGCTGTACCTGCAGCACCTCTTAGGTTTATAAAGTTGTATCTGAAAAAACTTCTGGAACAACGCCCTTTGGACAGGCAAGACCAAAGTGGAGACGTTTGACGCTAATACACAGCATTGTATTTGATTTGAAAACAACAATTATCAGGATTTTCAAAGCTTTTTTTCCCTTCTTACTTTAAAGATTATTCACTTTCCATTCATTCAAGTAACCAAACAAACTTGACTCCACTATCTTTTGTTTAAGTCCATCCATAAATAAATCTAACACATATCCATAAAGTGTCTTTGCAGCATCTGCAACTTTTATTGTCCTGCCACACTTTCAAGCTAATAATAATTTTAACATTTTTGAATTGTTTTAAACAGTATATCGGCTCATCCCTATCAGGACAACTACTGTCAAGCATGTTGGTTGAGGGGAGATCATGTGGACTTGATTTGCAGACACAGGACTTGGGTAACTCTCACCGAGTCCATATCAAAGAATTCCAGAAGCAGATGTCAGGCGATTTCTGCGATAGCTAAACCTTAATACTGCTAAATAATCTTGACTTTGCAATGACTTAGCTCTTGTTAAACATATATATATAATTTGAAGACCTGGCAACGTTTAGATGAGATTCTATTATCACCTGATATGTAAAGCCTTAGAAATGAGAACATTCTTTCTTTTACACATGATTGCAAATTTCCCAAGAAACCTCCATTGCAGCTTCTTGTGTGAAATGATTCATGGTGCATTGTAAATGTACCATGCTGTCTATAGGGACATCTGTTTTTGAAGCAGATCTAATGTCGGTTTCACTCAGGCAGTGCCGGTAATGCCGGCATAACTCTCACCTAGAACACATTTGTATCTGCCCCAGAGATCTTTATGGAGGAAAAAAAACACTGTTGAAGGGGATACAACTTAAAAGAGAAAATCAAATATTGATTCCACTTCACATGACAGCCGTAATTCTGGAGAGGATAGACCACAGACATCGGCTCTTAATCAAGTGTCGGGAGAGATGCAGAGATGCCATCTGGTGGTCCAATATCAGCCAAGCTGGTAAGAGAGATGTGTTCTCTCTGCAAGCCGCACAGATCTTGTGAGCGCTGTGATCCTCTCATCACAGCACCATAGGCTGCACTCCCCTGGTAAAAGCAGGCAAGCTGTTTTGGTGACTGAAAAGCTCCAAAGTTCAAGTTAAATCATTTTTAAAAGTTTGTTTGCCACGCAGATGATGTGGTGACTCTCTGAGACAGTCGCCCCCTGAGAGGAAGATCAGACAGCAATTGTTTTCAGATTAGAAAACAGTTGAGTCATGTGATGGGGGTCATCTGGAGATGTTTTGTAATTGTAGATTGCATGTATTCGTCTTGTGCAACTCTGCAAAAAACAATCCCCCCCAAAGCTGATAGAAACCACTGGGATGTCAGGTTATTCTTAAAATTTGTCTGAGCATTCTTATACAAAGATAATAGAGAGGAACAAACGAGAGTAGCATAATTATGTTTTCTTTTCAAGGCACACTTGCTGCTCTATGTCAGTTTAAGAGAAATTTCAGGTCCAAGGGTTGCGCTTAAATTGTCAAATTGTGCATGTTTTCTAATATAATTCAGTGTTATATATCAGCAGACACCATACCCCCTGAAGACAGACCCAGCTTGTTCTTCAGGACGCTCAAGTTGATGAACAGATCTCTCACGGATTGCTCTCTCCTGCATTGTAATTTACTTGAAAAGCATGCTCTGAGAACACCAGGCTGCTGTCTTGGGGTAGCAGGCTGCTGTTTTGCTGATAAGTTACTTTGCAGTGCTCACACTGAGCACTTGCCCTCAGTTTACCTCAGAGCCAGGAGAGTTATGTTGAGCTCTCACATCCCAAGCATCTGCAAATAACAAGTTCAGGCTCTCATCGAGAAGACCTGCGCTATGGAGTCTGAATAAATCCTACATTCAGACTGCATGCATTATCCATAAAACAGAATCAGAAAGGGGTTTTAGGCTTTATTGCTCCAAAAACCATTTACTGAGAATGCATGGCTGTTTTCGAGAATCCCACACACACCTACACAGCATTATAGACTTGGCTCATTTTACAGTCCTTTTGCAAGATGTGCCATTTGATCATTTGTAGGGTATTTTTGGTGACTGTATTCACAAATCGGATATGAGAACATGGGCATTAACTTCTGGCAGAATTTGGTTTACTGAGGCCGATCTTAAAAGATTATCTTCCATCAATATTCGATGAAACTCCCAGAATCTGAACACATAAAATTCCCATTTCAGCAATGCAGCAGAAGACGCTTCAGCATGTGTTCCACTGTATCTGGGCGTGAAAACATCCTAACATTGTCACCACTCTCAGGTGTAAAAGCCAACAGGAATCAGACACGCCTGCACTTGTCAGATCAGAGTATTATTTCATCCATTGTCTGTCCAAAGAAATTGTGCTTCGTAATTTCAATCTAACTTGAAATTTAGACTCTAGATCCCATAAAGCTAAGAAAATTTTTAAAAAAAACACAGAAAAAAGTTGTTATATAAAACCACTGTCATCCCATTTGGAAAGGGCTAATTCCAGCTGGCAAAAACTTGTATAAAGTAGGATTATGCAACAAAAATGTCAGAAAACACAGTGCATGGAAAGAGACATGCTGCTTAAACTAAGAGGCTTACTTTCTAAATTCAATAAAAAAAACTTGTTATACTTAAAGGCACTGTGTGTTACAAATGTGTTGTTAATTTGACTTTATTTGCAAAAATCAAGCATTAGTTCCATAAGAATGTATTTTATCTTGGTCTCATCACAATTTGAATCCAAAAGAAAATGTTCTCGTAGCTTAGAATTACTTCTAAAGACATATGTGGTGGCGTAGACAGCTAAGAGCTGCCATGCTGCATCGCCATCTTTGAATAAAGTAGCTGAAATGGGACAAACTTGTTAGCCTTACACGTTTCAGCTTTGTTCTCAGCTTCAGTAAGGAAACAGAATTATAGATCATACGGTACCTCATCACCTGACGGGACACTCAAACCTGTGCAAGTTGTTGACGCTTTCACATTTATGACTCTCTAGGGTTTTGGTAGTGGTATTGATAACACAATTTAACGGAGACCAGAGACCACCAGTTGGTTGTTTGCATTCAGTTAGGGCACAGCTAGATGGGAGTAATTATTACAAACTGGGATTTTGAATAATTCACACAGTACAATTGTCTTGATAAAGGTCTGACTGCCCATTTATGGTTCTCTAAAGGGTTTGCTGTTCATCAGTAGCCATTAACATTATAATAATTTTCGAAACAGGTGTCCTACTGCGACCTGCACGGTGGTCTGGTGGTCGCCAAGGTTGCCACAAAACTCAAAGTTTTCAGGTTCAGATCTCATCTAGGGCCTTTATATGTGCAGATTACATGTTCTGCTTACCTACATGGGTTTTTTTCCAGGTCTGGCTTGTTCCTTCCATGTTAATCTAGAACAGTGGTTACCCTCTATTTTCCTTAAAAACCCCTTCACGCAAATGCTAATGTCATGCACCCTCTGCCTAAACTCATGCTGAAACCATGCCTGATTTTTATACTTTCAAAAGTGAGATACTCACCATAAATAATGTATTCTGGCTAAGTCCTGTCCTCCCAAGAAGTCAACATTAAATACACACACTGTGATACACTGTGGACATTAATCACAATGGCTCTGAGTGTTCAATGCCTTTTTCCAAATGCAGCAAATGTCCTACAAATATTTAAAATGATAGCTTTCTTTCTCTTTTCTCCACAAAAGACATAGATTTTTGCTACGGGAGCCATTAAAACAGTCTAGCCTATATGTCTCTTCCATTTTATACTTTTCGGAGCCCTCATAAAGTCACACACTCAAGTATAACAGCAGTGTATCTTAGTCTGTAAGGGTTTAGTTATTAGGCTTTAGGGTGGATTAGGATTGGCCCATTCTTTGTTTGAGGTATGTCAAACTAGCCACTAGCCAAGCATTATGCTAATACATGGCAAAGTAAATTAGACTTGGAAGAAACGCCTAGACTACAAATTAGGTGTTTCAGGCAATTTAGGAGCAGGTTCTTTTGTGGGAAAGCATAGTTATCTCTTCTGTGAGTTGTAAAACTTTGCAGACTTTCCGCATGCACCACACAAGTTAAACAGTCTACTGGAGGAAAGGGGAATACCCCCCAAAGCACAACCTGTCCTGTGAATCTGGTTTTGGAGTCTTTTGTGTGTGTGTGTGGGTGTGTGTGTGTGTCACTGGTAATACAAACCACAATAACACCAAATTCAGTCTGACAGAAATGCTGAGTAGAGTCTGTGATACTATTAGCAGAGAACAATGGGGGACAGCACAGAGAACAATGTTCTGTGGACAGATGCAGAAATAATTACAGGCACTTTGGGAGTGAAAACTCCTCACCAGAAAGACACAATGTTAGAGAACAATGCTACTTTCATCTCTACATAGTTACATCTATGTAATTACTAAAGAATCCCATTCAAACATAAAAGCAACCTGTTATTTACTATTTTTTTCTCTTTTTACTCGGATTTCTTTCTCTTTTTTTATTTCTTTTTTTTTTGCCTGACTTTCTTGTATTGGAACATTAGTTTATCAGAGCAATTACATCAATTCCTGGTGATATAGCATTCATGCTTCCGGTAAGTTGGGTAATGGTTGTTGAATTGGTTAGACTTGTGCTTTGATTAAAATAATTTGTTCTTTAAACCAATGCCACAAGATTAGACGCCATTTTTACATATTACATGGTGATGTTCTCACCACCACAAAAGATCACACAGTCTTAAAATGCAATTATAGATTGTTTTTGTCTACATGAACAAATAACCCATGGAGAGATTTTTCAAAGGAGGATTGACTGTGACCAATACCTTTTTAAAGTTTGGTACCAACCAATCCATACTTGTCAACCCACTTTTTGGCTCTAAGAAAAATTATTTATGCAGATGCTGGTGACAATGTTGCTGCTACTAAACACTTCATTATTCAAAAATTCTAAAGCACTTGCACTGGGTTCTGATTGTGCAACGGACAAACTTGACAAACGGATATCTACTTAGTTTATATGTTCATGCAATAAGGATGAAAATAATTTCTGCTGGCATTAATTGAAATATCTCATTCTCAGAGTGTAATGTGCAACAGCTAGAAAGCCACTAAACCTTATTTGCCACGTGTGCCAACATTTTTGGAAAAGCAAATGTGAAATATCTCTCAGGTATTTTAACATATACATCCCATAATAGAGTATCAACTGCATATTACAGTATTTCTTTGTGATTGCTCCCACCAGAATTGCAAGTGTTTTAACACAGTCTGTGGTATTGTGTTAATTAAAAATTCCATCTGCTTAGGAGCCTCTGCGTCTTCTCTATGATGGAAAACAGCCTTTCTGTAATATCCTCTGTGTAATCTCAATATGAAGACCAAGAGTGAGCTCAATCAATTTAACTCATGAAATACTGTCAGAATCTGATGAGCTAGAACAATTTAATGTGTTCTCCCTCTTCAATAACATTACTGAGGGCATTTGTCTGCATGAAACATCAATCTATCACAACAAAAAAAAACAAATTCTCATTTGCATATTCAGTGGTTCTAACCTGGTTGACTGGGAGTCAGTGAAGGGAGTAAAACAAGGCTGCTAATGGATCCAGAAAACTTAGCTTTTATCTGGTGGCAACTTGCAGACACAGAGGATGGCACCACTGACTGAGAGAACTAACCGAGGGCAAAGTGTTTGAACACCCACATGCAAATATGAAAAGTGAGTCTCTCCAGGAATACAGTTGTACAACACTAAAATAAGAACTTAATAATTCTGCCAAGCATATTCCTATCCCTGCCTCTGCAGAGCACGGACACGTCTTGAACTGATAATGAATTAAATCTTCTCTTCAACCTTTTTCCTTCTGCTGTCATATTTCTAAATTAAATGCATATGCTACATATGAATATTTGTTCATTTGATACAAATTGTTTTGTACACAAATATATAAAAAACAGTCCGATTTAGCAGTGTTCAACATTGTCTTTTGAAAACAGATTGACTCACTGACACCTTGACGTTTGATTGCTGCTTTGATGTCAATTTCCTTCCTTTATGCTAGCTAATACATTTGCATGGAAGATCTGCTATTCAAAACAAAAGTGATAAGGAGATATAACATGCTTGGCAAACTTAATTCTTAGGAGATGTATTTGGCACACTGACTTCAAACTTTCTAACGACGTATTACAGACAGTTATGCTTTAGTGAGTCACTTGTGGATGTCAGAGGAAAAATGACAAGACTGTGAGTCTGCACAAATTTTTATTTGCACCTCTGACTTCCAACAACGTGTTGCCTCCAACCAGCTTTACAAAAAACAACATCCGGTGTTTCCCGGAACTTCCACCTTATTCATAACCGTGTGGTTTGTGCGTGTGCTCTAAATGAGTGTCACTACACACAACCCTTTAATGCCTTGCTCAAAACACTGGTCTTAGAATCCTTTTTTTTATTTTAATAAGGAAATTCATAACAAGTTGAACAGAAAATATTATTTTAACAGTAAAGTAATATAAAGCTTCAGGAAAAAACTCTGACACTGCTGCTCAAAAAGTGGTTGGGTAACTTTCCACCACTTTTTCTACAAAAAATCAAACTGCTAAGATTTGCTTGATGGTTTGTGACCATCAATCTTCCTTTTGATTTCCAGAGGTTTTCACTACATTGAGATCTGGAGATTTAGCTGGCCATGTCAAGCTCTTGATTTAGTAATCCCCTATTCAGACTTTAGTTCCCCCGTCTGGGTGGCATGGGGGACTGTCATGTTGTAAAACTCTGAGTTGAGGAACACAGAATTAGCATGAAGAAGCAGTCAGGGTGAGACACTGATGGTCAGATCTAAGATCCCTATTTGCATAGTAATTTGCATGTGCAACCTACTCTAGAACTTTGCGTGTGAGTCTGGACCATGGTTTGCAGGTTATTTACTTAGATTGACAGCAAAAATCTTGGCAGGTGCAAACATCTTGGAGATTCCCTATTTAAATGAATATTTTGCATGTTTTGTAGTTTGCACAGAGAGTTTGAAGAGAAGAAGGCACAAAATGAAACTGACCTGCTGAAGATGGATAAATTAGTGGAAAATACATAAATGGATAAATGGGGAAAGAAATATAATAGATATTTAATGAAAAACAACCTATGAGAGGGATCAAAGGTAGGGTACAGGTGGTGGTTGGGCTCTTGATATCAGCGGGTCTCGAGTGACTCGGAGAGGGGATTTACTGCTTCGCTCAGTAGTTATTAAATCTGTCTTTCTATTTTCCTCCGTTCAGTTCATAAAAACTTTTTGAATTGTGGTTTGTAGTGCTGGTTGTTATTAAATTATACTGTAGAATGAAACTACATGCGTTGCCTCCACCGATCATCAGAAAGTTTTAATAATCAGACTGATGCTCGTCTGCACACTTGCAGAATTGGGCTGTTTGAGCCATATACATAATTAAGGCTAGATGACTCGCCGCGCTGCTGGCCAATGGACCGGGCGGCCATCTTACCACAGTCAGCTTGCTGACTTTTAACATTGATTTAATGAGACATGTAGTTTTTAAATAACCATAACTTCCTGAGTTTTATACAAATTTTCAAAAAGGTTTGATTTGTTATAAATGTCAGACATGTGGTTCAGACACTGGATACTTATGAATAATTATAACAATGAACTTTCGTAAGAAAATAAACTGACAGGGGCAATTTATACACCCAGGGACAAGGGATTATGTTACATTTATGTTTTTAATGTGTTTAAAATAATACTGAATTAAACATTATAAGTTGCTGAAGACAAAATGATCAAAAATGGCAGCAAATGGCACTAAGGTAATGTTCTGGATGTTTTAAAAGATCAATTCTTCTCACAAATTAATTTTTCTATACAATTTGGTCTCCCAAATGTTCCATGGCCATTAATACTGATAATATTTTTTTAACTAGATAAGAAATCACTTTTCCTCAGATTCTAACTTGATGCCATCCGAAACTCTGCCATGAAGCATCTAACCTTTATTATGTACATCTATGGTTTAAGATCTCATTCGGTGCAGCCAGTTTTCACCTGCTTTTCCGAAGTGTTAAATACAGGCACAGAAACAGCGACTGCACTTTTAGTAAATCTATTTCTTATCACTATCTTTTGTAGCTACTCCTCCCAGTACTTTAAATGTTCTGGCAGAAATGCCCAAGCAACATGTTTTTGTGTGTGCCGTCAAGTTAGTAGATGTTTCAGCAAACGCAAACATTTGATGGATCTGGCCTTGTGCCATTCGGACTCTCCAGGTCTAACCATATAACAATTAGGTGTTCTTAAAGCCGAAAATTGGACTTACCTCACTCCAGGCTTATACTGTCCACTTCTTTACGCCTTTTATGAACCTCAGTCTGAGGTTTTTGATTTTCATGGGTTTTGCATAACCCCAGTTCTGCCTGGAGGAACCTGTTTACATCTGTTTTTGTCATGCACTTCACCTCAGTCTCAGTTTGCTACTGTGTTTTGATGGTTACTTGATGTCAACTTATGGTTCTGGTGTGAGGAGTTTGTGCTCATCCTTTTCTGTCCAAAGTTGTTTTCGCCCTCCTCGCGACTGCAACGTTTTTGTTCTCGTAAAGCTCAAAGAGATGTACTTGTGTCGGAGCTTAAGTTTTGGTAGTTATACTCAGAGATGCTGATTTAAAAATAAATAACAGTGATCTTTTTTCAGAGCTGTAGTACTGTGTAAATAAATAGTACAGCTACAGTCTACTGCCACTTATACCAGAAAAATACAGCTCAATCTGTAATCAACAGATTCTTAGCTGACTTTATTTGATTAGCCAGTTTGTGTCACATTATATCCTGAAATGCTTGTGAAAAGACAAAATCTTGAAGATAAAAAGGATAGCAACATTTACTGTTTGATTTTCCAAGAGACTGTTAACAAAGAAATACCTTTCTAATACGTGGATGAAGTTGCATTCAATTTTCAACGTCCAAAGAGAAGTTAAATGTCACTGTAGGTGGCACTTTGATGAACGACAGGGTCATGAAAAAGCAGGGCTGAGGCCACACATTATGACCGGGTCGATTGGTTGATCACAAGCGTGAAATTGCTGTCACAGATCAATGGCTACTAATCTGGAGAACGGACAGATTCAAATCACAAGGTCCCTAATCGATGATGATTAATTCTCAGCAATTTTCACATTTCCTGAATAAAAGGCTATATTGTGTGCAAATACCCATCTCTGTTTGAGTTCATATGCAGGTGCACAGAAGGCTTTGCAGATAAAGATGTTGTAAATGCAACTGTTAGGTGGTGTATTGTAAAGGTTTACGACATTATTCACTTAAAATTATTCAGTTGCCTAAACACATCCGTGTGAGTGTGAAACATGATGAATTAGCTGATCAGTAACTCGAATGATCTCTAATGAAAAATGCAAATAGGCATCCAAACAGGACGGTAAGTTGTTTATAATGCTCTGTTCCGATAGTGACAAGGAGAAAGTGTTTAGGGGGCATATAATAACCCTTTCTGAGAGATACAGCCTCAACACTATTTAAATGCTTTCTGTGTGTCTGCTGTGCTGAAAATTGACTTATGCAAAGTATATTTCTTTGAAAAACCATTAACTGGATTGGTCAAATGCAATTTGTTCACAAATATTTTCAGAAAATGATTTTTTGTTCTTTTTAGGTCAGAGATGAATGCCCCGGCAAAAGTGGTTCCTCTAAACGCTTCTGTTACTCACATAAATCTTTGACTGAGAAAACTGTGTGGAAGGTGTTTGCTGCATGATTTTGTTTTGAATTTTTTTAAGCGAACAAAAAGAATTACAGTATGCTGAGTTTAATAAGCAAAATCATCTAAATCATTAAGTCAGTTACGCTCCGAGTTTGGAGATTGATTTTTAACTTGCTTCTTCTTTTCATCAGCAATCGTGACTGACTGCAGCTGGTAGCTTAAGGAGCAGGTAGCAAGGAGAATTTCACTGACAGCATTCACTGGATTAACTGGATTAAATTCCAATGAAAACTTGAGAAAAAGGCCTTTCACAGACAATTCTTGGAACCATCTGAAAAACAGCTATGCTCATTTACAAAACTGATATGAAGTAGAAATTATTGAAAAAAGTTGGGTTATTGCTATGGTTTGTGTGTAACCCAAACTGTCCCACTCAGCAGAAAAAAACATTGGTTCAGAAAAGACCCAGAAGCCACTGCAGTGCAGCTATGCAGTGATCTGGAAACTACTGGATAATAAGTGTTTTCTTTCAAACTTGAACACATTTTATAACACTGTGGACTGAGAAGACCATTCAGGAAATAAACTTTGTTTTCACAAGCAACACATTCAGCAGCTGTCCACATGGCAGAGAAAAAGCCTCCTGGTCATTCTGCCACAATGATCAAAGTGTTACGTTAGAGGGACAAAGATGAGACATTCAAAATCTTAACCTCAACTATGAGTGAAACAACTCAAACCAAACTACAAGTTTGAAACTTGGTTATGAAGCTTTTGAAATGGTCTTTCCTTAATCCATGTCATGCAAATTTCCAACAGGACATTTATAATCATGGCTTTGGGCAGTAAATGTCTATATGAAATCCTTCAGGACACAGAAGTACAGAGCATGAAAATGATTTAATTTTTCACACATTTGAAACAGTACAGGCTGATGGTATTGATATTTCTTTCTACCAAAGATAGCATTAACATTTGCAATCCTTTATTTTACATAAATATTAATAAATGCTATTGCTTTTTGATTTTAGGTCCATAAAATTTGAAATCAGTAAGTTGCATAGCCATATTTGAGAGCTGGAACTGGCTAAATATAACTGCATATATATGCTCAAGAAAGAATGTACAATATGAGTTTTGCATGCATTTGATTCTATTTAATATATCCCATTTACTGAAATTATAGCTAAATGTACATGTAAAGGTTTTAGTCACTCCTATTTCAAGTCATTATGCGAAGTTGGCACTTACCTTATTAGTCACTTGCGCCAAACATACTGCTTGCACCACAGTTAAATACAATGATAACGAAAGCAACAGTCAGAGTGAAATAGTATTACCCAATGTTACACTGACATTCATCAGTGAAGTAAAGGAAGTTAAATCATTTTAGATTTGATTATTATTGAGATAGCAGGGTGTTTGAATATAATTTTTTGGGAGTGATGCTGGATCAGAAAATATGCTGGAATCCTCATGTCTCATATGTAAAATCGAAAATAACAAACAATATTTCAGTGACTGGAAAAGCAAAAGACAGTGAATATGTTATTTTGGTCAATGGTCCAACCATATCTGAATTCCTGTGTAGAGATATGAGGAAAAATGTAAAAAAAACACACTTTAACCACTGTGCACATTACAAAAAAGAGCTACAGTATAAGCATAATTTGTAAGGTTGGCAATCTTTAACAGACAAACTTCCTTTTCTGTAACTCAAATCTGTGGAAATTCATGGATCTATTAAAGTTTATAACTATTTAAATCATGTACAAAGCAAGAAATCATTTGTTACCAGGAAATATTGAATGAATGTTTGTAGAACGTGAGGGGGGTTATGACTTGAGGAGATGGTTGAATTTCAGAAAACAAAGTAAGAACAACATTGAAACACGTGCAGAGTGGTTTGTGGAGTGCATTTATGGAACAATATGACTGCAGGATTAAAAAATTTAAGATTATGAAGCAGTTTAAACACAATATAGATAACCTGAGAAATGCAACAGCAAATGAAAACAAGATTATAGAAGAGGTATGTGTAGATATAGTTTATGTATTATGAATGTGGTGGAGTAGGTGAAGAATGGACTACTGACAAGATGGATTAGCAAATGGGAGTAGGACTAGATAAGCATTAGCTTCTTTCTTCTCCCTTTCAAACATCTCAACATTCAACTATGCAGCAATCTGTCTTTTTTATTGGTCTGCTAGTATCATTTTGAGGTTAGGGTATGACATGTGGCAAGAGGTCCAAGGTCAGTTACGTAAACCTATGCATTTGTATAAAACCATTCAAGACTTGGGAATGGAGGACTACTTTTTTCATTATAGTTTCGGTCATAGATTAAATAATCACAGTTTAAATGCCTTAATGTATCTGTCTTTCCAGAGGATTTCCGTCTGTAGGCGGACTGGATTCCTCAGACTGGAATGAGAATTTTCCTGTAGCAGTGCTGCTGATATGAACAGATGATAACGGCCTACTGGACCTGCAAGGAGGTGGAGTAGGGCCCAATACAAATGAGCTGATAACTACTGATAATATCCACACTGTATAGTAATAACATCTGAGTCAGGTGGCTTAGCCATCAGGAGATCCCTGCATGGTGATCTCATGATTACAATGAATTAAAAGCAGCTTTGAAGTATTGTCAAAATTATAAAGCTCTTCAGTTACTGTAATGTTTGTTTAGACATAGAACAGAATGGGGCATGAGGGAGTTACCATGACCAGAAAGTGCTTCTGCCAAATCTCATTGAGCACTATCACGTTATAATGTGATACTTATATTGTACAAACGTGTTACTTATATTGTAAAAATGTTATATAATATTGTACAAACTTGATAATGGGTCTTTGTCAGGTGACGTATTGCCTTGGTCCTGAGTGTATCCGGGAGAAAAATTGGTTGAGTCAACATCTGAGCTTTACCTTTACTTGGAAATTGTAAACTCTTTTTGTGTTAATGACTGGCATACAAAGTCTCATGACAAAAGGGGAAATGATTATGACAGCAACATACGATTCTTCTCACCTGGAAAACATGGACAGCAGCTTGAAGAAATAACAAAGAGGCGTCAGATGGCCTGGGTCGCAGCATTAAAATAGAAGGACATCACTTTTACCACTGCATCCCCCTTCATGCATGCATGGGGGGGGTGTTGGATTTTGAACTCCCCGTGTACGGTGGGTTCTCATTGGATACTCCGGCTTCCTCCCTCTGTCCAAAGACATGCATGTGAGGTTAATGGAACACTCTAACTTCTCCCTAGGAGTGACTGTGTGTGTGAGTGGTTGTCTGTCCCTCTATACAGTGTGTGGCCCTGTAACAGGCTGGCGACCTGTCAGGGTGTACCCCGCCTTACGCCTGCAAATACTGTAGCTGGGATTGGCTCCAGCCCACCCGCGACCCAATTGGATTAAGCGGTATAGAAAAAAATGAATGAATGATTTCCACTTGTGATTTGAGAAAGCAGATGGTAGCAGGTCAACAATGAACTACTGTTTAGTAGTCATTCATTCATCATTCATGGACCAATGAGCTCAGTTTTAAGCCATTTCTAGTGATATATATATATATATATATAACAGGCTGGCGACCTGTCGCCATATATATATATATATATATATATCAATATATATATATATATATATATCATTGTTTATTCATCTATGTAGTGGTCATGATTCAGTTTATAATTCGTTCATCTTTCATTCATCCGGAAAAAAAATTATATCTTCATCATAATTACACTAAATCAGCTGTGGAACACTATGGAAGTTTTGCTCTCTGATAATGATCTTCCTTAAGGCCATTGGAAATCCAGATTTACAGTAAGTATCAAATATTGTGCAAGAAAATAGAAATACTAGAAAACTGTATCAATAAAAGTGACAAAACTGCAGTTACGGTACTTTCAACCAAATAATTACAGTATGTTTTTCTATAGTAAAAATGATTGTAATGTTTTTTTTTCAAAACCATGTCATCTTCATATTTTAGCTGTAAATATTACTGTTATTTTGTTTTACTCTTTCTATATCTCAAGGAATTAATCAGCATTAAGTATTTTTGATTTTAAAATGAACAAGAAGAAGCAAAGTCAAACAAATATTTATCATCCTTCATGGTCTAAAGAAAGTGTGAAGTCTGCACATTGTCTCACATCCTCTCTTTACAAATCTCATATAATATGGTGCAAACATGTTTGTGTATATGCTTTGTTTTTTAGGCAGCTGTTGTGTTTGGGTTTGGAGTGATGAGGGACTGCTTTTCAAGATAAATATCCATTTTATCCATAGCAAAGTTAACTTTCAGTGTTCCGCCAACAGCAGAAAGAAGTCCAAACTCATTGCTAGTTACAATTTTGTGGATCATCTTTGCTCTTTTGTGGTGATGGTGCTGGACACAGTGAACAAACATCAAGTAGAGTTGATCAGAACATTGTATGTATAAGCAAAAATACTAAGGTTGAAAAGTCCATTGGACAACAGATTAATTTATAGCAAGCTTCTTATTGTGTGTCAGGACACATTACACAGGAGACATTTAATCACACAGAAAAAGTTGAATTAATCTAATTTAAACAGGATATTTATTTTCTCGGCTTGTGTAAACAGTAGTGCTTGGAAATGTTTGATCATGCAAACCAATTAATTTAGTCAGCAGATCAAGGAGAGACACTGCTGTTTTACTTTTTCTTTCTTATAAGCAATCTGTGGAGTTTAAAATATGTATACATATTGATTGTTTTGTGTTGTTTTGAATGTAATTTCTATGAGATGTTATCAGCCTAACAATCCCCAAGATAGCAAAGCCGGCTGGTGCCCAGATGGAACAAATTGTTTCATTCACACTTTTAGCCACCACATTCTGAAAAACATGTAAATTCCCCACACGGCACAAAACAGAGGAGCAAAATTACGGAAATTATGTTAAGTTGAAAGATAGTGAATACTGTTTATCAGAACGGAAGATAGGGGTCTAATGAATAATGGATGCCGCCAACTAAAACTGATACATAAACTAGCAATGAATTTATCTGTCGATTAAATATGGTTATGATAACCTATTTTTCATGCCATTTGAAGTCAAATAACAGACATTCAAATTTTTTGGGATTAAAGTGAACAACAGCAAGTTGGCAACACCAACAAAGTACTTCAACTCTAACAAACATAATGCAAATGTATTAAACACATTAGCAAGTACTGACTGCACATTCTTTGTTCATTGTGAGGGTAGGTCATGAATCCGGGCACGGAGATCACTGATCTCTGCCTGGAAGGAGGTCAGAGCCTGCTCGTGCTGGAGAAGGCGTGAGTTCTGTAGGCGCAGGAACTCCTTCCAATCACAACCAGAGGGACTCGCCGCAGAGTCCATTTTTTGGCCAGTCCTTCTGTTACGATGCGCAGTGCGCGTGGGAAGAAGGACTCTAGGATGCGGAGAGCGTAACAAAGGTTTATTAAACCAACTCAAGGTGTCCGTCAGAAGAGCGGGAAATCAGGCAGGCAGGGCA